>JAZHEH010001433.1:0-23922 GCA_036589455.1 Ateles fusciceps
CCGTATCCATTGGGTTGTTAGATTAGTGAACCCCAGTTTCTCTTCAAAGAATCAGTATGTCAGTATGTTCAGCTCTCTTATTCTTTAATTCTCCACTTTAAAGTTTAACTTTCTTGTAGTTTCAGTAAACATTTCCACCAGTGCTAATCAGTAGTTCACATCTGTTCCCCCAGTCCTCTGCTCCATCCTGACTCATCCTGGTCACCTGCTCCGGTCACCTGCTTTGACTTCTGCTTACCTGCCCTGACCTGCCCATAACTGTCCTTCCCCGCCACTCCAGCTCTACCCCTGCTCCCTTTACAATAGCCAATCGGAATTAGACTAGACGGTGCGGTCTAACCCTAGCCAACAGGGGAATGACAAGCAGGAGGGGCGACCTCCATCAGGCATATGTACCCCTTCCCCCTCCTTGTCCAGGTGTGTGCTGGCCATTGTTCCATCTGTGAGCTGCACCCTATTACAGAAGTAAATTGCCTTGCTGAGGAAATTTATATTCAAGTGCTACTTCTTTTGCAGCATCGAAAATTCTACTTATAACAGGGTTCTGGTGAAATCTCCCCCCATCCCTAGTGTTTTGAAGATGGCCCAAGGCCTGTTTTATGAGACTATCCCAGGTCCAGAAGTAAGCAGGAGCCAGACAGCATTTTGCCCTGGGTTTTGCACTTCATTTGCATTCAGCAAGTATTTGCTGGATTTTAATAGAATTTTAGGAGAATGTGCAGGCTCTGCTAAAGCAAGAGAAAGCCTGACCTTGAGTGTGAACCTTTCCAGAGGAAATTTAATGTGCTGTGAGACCCTGATGCTACGAAAACATTTACTGAAGTGCCCACATACCAGAAAGACTCAATTCATCTTTGAAATATCAACAAATTACTGTCTTTTTAACATTTAAGTTGTTATTGATGCAGGTTTTGGAGATTCTTTCTTGTGACTATACTCTTTTAACCATCGGGTATTTATAATTTCTTTCTGAATGTGATGAAAAGTTTCTGTTACCTTTTATTCATCAGACCAACTATGAAAGAATGAAAATTAAGGTGTGTGTGTATCTCAAACTTGGCATGTTCCACAGCTGATTCTAGCTGGCAGGCAATGCGGGGCAGTGAGGGAGTGAGCATGTTTCAAAGGGAGGCTGAGCGCAGAAATCATCTTTGCAGGTATACCTGTGAAGAGGGAGACCCAGGCATCTCAGGTCAACTTCCCCTTTTCATTCCTAAGACTGTAAACCGTAGCCCTTTTCATATGTAATTCCTAAGACTGTAAACTTCCCCTTTTCATTCCTAAGACTGTAAACTGAAACGCTTTTCACATGTAATTCCTAAGACTGTAAACTGAGACCCTTTTCATATGTTAAGCTATAAACCTAAGATTCTTCCATGTTTAACATCTAAAGTATAAGCCTATATAAAGAAGGAAACTTCCTTTGTTAGGGGAGCTTGGTTGTTAAGGCAACTATGCCACCTTGCTCCCGGCCGAATTAAACTCCTTCCTCCCATATTCGGTGTCTGAGAGATTTGTTTTTCACAGCTGCTCCTGCTACACCTGCACCCACTTCTTTCCCTGCCACCTTACCCAACCCCCTTTCAGATAACTGTAAACCAAAAATGAAATTGTAAGACCCCCAACTGACTGAAGGGTCCCCTCTTCTCAGCCAAGGGGGATTCCGTAGAATCCTAGCAATCTAGTTCAGGCCACCATGGGAAGGCATGGTCCATGGGCCTCTTTATACTCTGCTTGCTTGGGAATTCAGGAACAACTGGCCAGAATTAACATGAAAACAGAGATCTTAAGCCTGACAAACACTCTTTGTAGAAATAAGATACCACATTCCAACCTAATTCTACCATAGCATCACATGACAGATAGCAGGCTTTGAAAGAAATCAAAATATTTTACCCCAAAAAACATTTTTTGACGCATTTTGAAATGGCTCTGCAAAACTGTCTCTTGAAAGGGGGAAATTTGCATTTTGTAGAAAATTCTCTTCTTTTTCCAGGTCTTTTGTGGACCCCAATGTGATTAGCACAGAGTCTAGCATTTTTTTAAAGGTCTGAACAGGAAACATTTGCTATTTAGTGTCTCTAAGGGTGCCACCTACGAGACTTCATCTACGTAATAAGAACCTTGGTCTTCACAACTGCTTATCTGAACCTAGATACTCCTTGCTTTTCTTCTTCTTCTTCCTCTTTTTTTTTTGGTTTGTGATGAAGTCTCGCTGTCTCTCCCAGCCTGTAGGGCAATGGCGCGATCTCCGCTCACTGCAACCTTCAACTCCCAGGTTCAAGCAATTCTCCTGCCTCAGCCTCCAAAGTAGCTGGGATTACAGGTGCCCACCACCATGCCCAGCTAATTTTTTGTATCTTTAGTAGAGATGGGGTTTCACCACATTGGCCAGGTTGGTCTCAAACTCCTGACCTTGTGATCTGCCCACCTGTGCCTCCCAAAGTGATGGGATTACAGACACTCCTTTCTATGGATTCCAGATCTTTGGATAATAACTCAACCAATTACTAATCAGAAAATTTTAGAATTCACCTATGACCTAGAAACCCCTGCTCCGAGTTCTCTTGCCCCTGAGGACTGAACCAATGCACTCCTTACGTGCCTTGACTGATGTCTTCTGTCTCCCTAAAACATACAAAACCAAGCTGTAACCCGATCACCTTGGGCACACATTCTCAGGACCGGTGTTCTGGGTCATGGTCCTCATACTTGGCTCAAAATAAATACCTTCAAATATTTTACAGAGTTTAGCTTTTTTCATCACACATGGAATCCACATTTCACCTAATATTTGGGACACAAGAAAATCTGTAGTCAACCCCATTGTTCCTTGAACATTTGCTACAAAATCTGTTGGTGTTTTTACTGGCAATAATGAACTTGTCAACATTTTCAGGTGAACGTGAGCCCATACTCCAAGAAAACAATGATAGTCTTAAAATACCCCAACTTATTTTTCCAAACCTCCCACTGCCTTTTTCTGTTCCAGGAAAGAATCAGCACAAAAAAATCACTCTCCCCCACAGACCTGGGCGGGGCCCCTATGCCTCCCCCGCAGACCTGGGCGGGGCCCCCTATGCACACTTTCTCTTGACCCCATCAGGTGTGGGATGACCTCTTGTTTACCTGTGACGAGGCAGGTCCACACCCTGCAGGCCTCCACTCTCTGTCTCATGGTTGAGTAGCTGAGGGTAGAACCTTTAGACCCCCTGGAATGACACAGACACATTGAAAGTGTTTCCTGGTCAGCTGATGGGCTGAGGCATCCCCCCAGTTCCACATCATCCTGTCTGAAACTCATCTACCATCCCAGAAAAGTCCAAGACAAGCCACCCTGCCAAGACTGATTCTGGCATGACGCCTCTCCCTGGTACAATAAAAATTAATCTGCTAGTCTGTTTGGTTTTTATTTCTGACATCACACGCGTATTTCCACATGAATCTTAAGGGAAGACTATGAAGTCTCAGTCCACTTTCTCAGGAAATAAGAAGTCTGTCATCTACTATCACCATGACTTGAAGTTTTTTATTCCCTTTTCTTTGATTGGGAAACCAGAATCCTTATCTCCTCTGAAAGGAAAATCAAGGGGTGAGCCTGAGAGTCAGCCACACGGGCTGAGCTCCACCTGCAGATGTGGGCACTGCTGCCAGCTGGCTGTGCTGGGCCAGCTTCTGAACAGCCCGCTGCTCCTGCAGATATGGGCACTGCTGCCAGCTGGCTGTGCTGGGCCAGCTTCTGAACAGCCTGCTGCTCCTGCAGATATGGGGCACTGCTGCCAGCTGGCTGTGCTGGGCCAGCTTCTGAACAGCCCGCTGCTCCTGCAGATGTGGGCACTGCTGCCAGCTGGCTGTGCTGGGCCAGCTTCTGAACAGCCCGCTGCACCTGCAGATGTGGGCACTGCTGCCAGCTGGCTGTGCTGGGCCAGCTTCTGAACAGCCCGCTGCTCCTGCAGATGTGGGCACTGCTGCCAGCTGGCTGTGCTGGGCCAGCTTCTGAACAGCCCGCTGCACCTGCAGATGTGGGCACTGCTGCCAGCTGGCTGTGCTGGGCCAGCTTCTGAACAGCCCGCTGCACCTGCAGATGTGGGGCACTGCTGCCAGCTGGCTGTGCTGGGCCAGCTTCTGAACAGCCCGCTGCTCGGCTTGACTTGTGGACATCGGCAGCTGGCAGATGAAGAGGCCCCAGTCCAAGAGGCCAGGAGCCCCGTCACCTTTTTGACAGCCCCTAATCCACGCAGAGTTTAGTCACGGAGCCTAAATCTCCCCCTCTCACCACACACAGGCTATGTTGTAAAAAGATACACATTTTAAGGGACTTTTGTGGAGCTGCTGGCTCCTGCACACACACTATTCTCCCCATGTGCATCTAAAGCTCACCTTTCCGAGGGGCCCTTCAGGCCAGGGAGTGAGTATTAGAATCCTGCTCTGTGCTGGGCCTCCTGGTTGCCTTTTATCTGCAAGAAATATTCACCTCATCTTTTCCTCGACTCCCATCCATTCTCGCTCCTGGCCAGGGAGGGCATGTATGACCTTCTGGTCTCAGAATAAACAGGCAGCTTGGGAGTAGGAGGAATTGCTAATGATGTGCCCTGAACCTCCCCTTGGCGGACATCCTCCTCCTGGGGCTCCTTTTGGTGAAATGACCTCCTTAGGCTTATCTTGGTGGGGATGACTCCCCTGAATCTCCTTTCAGTGGGATGATCTTCTGGGGCTCCTCTCAGTGGGATGACTTCTGGGGCTCCTCTCACTGGGACAGCCTCCTGGGGCTCCTCTTAATGGGATGACTTCCTGGGGCTCCTCTTGGTGGGATGATTTCCTGGGCCTCCTCTTGGTGGGATAACCTCCTGGAGCTCCTCTTGGTGGGATAACCTCCTGGGGCTCCTCTTGGTGGGATGACCTCCTGGGGTTCCTCTTGGTGGGACATCCTGCTGGGCAATTGTGGTAACTTCAGTTTCAGCAGGAACCTTTGAAGAATAGGTTGATTTTCTTGTTTATTTTGCTAAGGGAAACAAGGATGGCTTGGGTTTCCTGTTGAAGATGATTCTAAATGCTGTGATAGAGATAAATTTGATCTCCTTTTTGTTACTGACACAGTAAGTTCAACTTAAAGGCCTGCTGATAGGCATTTCCAGTATCAACCTTGATCCAACCAGTTACCTGATTCGGTAGTTCTATATTTCCTTAACAATGAAGCATACCTTTTTTCCCCTAATTTCATTCATAAGGAAAAAGTGCCTCAATTCTGTGACAGTCCAAAGCACAATTCTTAGGAAAGGAAGAGGCAGATTGTGATGCGCTTCAGTTGTATATCCTCCCCGCAGGCTAATTCACCTGGCGTAGGAGGTGTTCAGGGGCCACCAACATGGCCATGAGGCCCGTCCTTGTGGACGGGGCAGGACAGTGTGCAGAACACGGGGGCGTTGTCTTGGGGCCACTGCAGGGACGCCCTCTGCAAATGAATGCAGTGAAAATCCTACCCTCTTCTGTGAGAGACCAGAGGGGATCAACTTCCTTCTGTGAAAGGAAAATAAAATCTCGGGACCCCATTCACTACACCAAATGGAAAAGTTAAGGCCCGAAGCTGAGTCATGCAAGAAACTGCCTTTCCTTTTGTTCCTAAGCAGACAACTTTAGACAGAAGGCCAGATGTCTCCACGGGCAGCTGCTCTGTGGTCACCTTATCTCAGGTAAAGTGACAACTTACTGAGCGTAGAGTGAATACATAGTTGAGTGTCCCCATCCCCTCCTTTTCACACACAACACGTGGATTCAGTAAGTCTAATCACAGCCTCACAGGAACGTGACCCTACCCTCCCTCTTTCCCCTCCTACCCACTTCTTGTCTTCAAATGCTGAAGCCCCAAAATCCTCTTTGGAAAAAGCACAGATGGCAGATGTTCCTGTGGTTCTGTGTTCCCTTTTCCCAGGCACATCCTTAAACTTGACACAACAAACCCCTACACTGATTGGGACCAGCCTCAGGCGCTCTTTGGTGTGCACTCCCTGAGAAGCCGTCCTGCTGGATCTCTGTGGAGTCATTGTTTGATACATCAGTTCTTTCTTTGTTTACCAGGCACATACCAGTGACAGAGATGACTGAATCAGGTTTGTTGTATAGTTTTAAACTCTGAAAATATGATATCAATTTACATGCAACATAACTTTCACGCAGATCAAATTTACATTATAAAATTTTTAAAAGTAATTGTGAGTTCTCAATCATGGCCCATACTCAATATTCCCATCAAATCCAACCTGCTCACACAGCCTGTCAGCTTAACTCAGTGGAGCCTTTTTCAGAAGCCTACTGTGTTCCCGTTGTCCTGGGGTCCTGTTGGCAGCTACTTCTCCTCCTATAACCATAAGATGCTGTGCAAATTGTGCCCTTTGCTTTGCTCCCCCCTGTCACGGGTGGACTTGAGATTGTCAGCTGAAATTAAGTCTGCTGAGGCAGAAATAATTTTATCAAGGTTTATTGAAAGTGAAATGTGAGGTTGGACCTGGGAAGACGCACCCACGGCGTTGAGTGTTCTGGAGTCTGTCCAGGGTGAAAGGTTTTTGCAGGAAAGTTTAAATGAGTTGTCCTCTTTTTGAGGATGCAACACAGAGGTCACAATCACTAACTACAGATGATGACACGCGGGCTAACAGTGCCCACATGGAGACGACTCAGTAGCACTTCCTGCTTTACTCATCTTAAAACAGCAGCGCCCTCTCCAGTGTCAGCAGGTTATACATCGGTCCATAGGCTGATCATTTGAGGAGCTTATGAGAAGACACGGGGCGTCCCCCTTCAAGCTCCAGCTTCCGGCTCTGGGGGCCCTATTCATCCACTGCAGAAAAGTGAGAGCCCAGGGTAGGGCCCCTGACATGTTGTGGCCTGGGGGGACTGGGTGGGGGGCACTCGGGAACTTCAGCCTTTCTCTTCCCAGGACTGGGTTCCAGCCAGCAAGGGGACCCACAAAGGGAGCTGCTCCAGGTGACCTAGACTGAGCGGCCTCGGGGCTCTCGGTCTGACTCTCTTAAGGACTGAAATATCCATAATCCTTTTTAAATTGTCCATGGAAACAGCGGGACACGAAGTGCACAAGGCCTCCTAGTGCCTGGGTGAATGTGCTCAGCCCTCTTTGAAGAGAAACCTCAGGATAGGGAATTGAAGGCTTTGAAAGATGGGATTCTGTTTAGACGGAAGAGTGCCTATTTCCTAACAGCAGTTAGGATGCTGCTGTAATGAATGCAGCATCTTCGCTTGGAGGCACACAGCGTTTTCCCCCTCATTAACAAATGTGCTTCTGCTTCCCCTCCCCCCAGCCTCTACAAAGGCTTTGAAAACACCATCTGAGCTCAGAGAGAGCCTGCAGGGAGTGAGGAGCTGCTCTCAAGGCTGGTGGCCAGCTTTGCTGATCCCGAGACCTCATCCTCGGCTTCTGAGTATCTAACGTGCAGTTGTATCTGTACCGTGAAACCTGAGACTGGGTTTTGAGGTCTCAAACTGCTATGCCTCAATGAAAGGCCAGTGATGGGGCTGAAGAGGAGGCAAGGACGCTGGAACTCACCCAAAGCAAATACCTCCCTGTGCTCATGGACTTCTTTGAGAACATGGTTTATTACAAAATGTCACAGTGAATTGTGGATCGCCTGGTTTTATTTTCTAGGTATTTCATGCAGTCTTATTTTTCCAGCTGGAGTTCACTGAAATTCAACTGACTGTCGTATGTCAGGCAGTCCTAATCTCTTTCATACCTGCCAGCTTTTTATTCTCCAAGGATGAGGGTCTAGCGTCTTTGTTATCCTCTACTGTGTGCAAACTAAATTCTTTGTCCTTGATTTTTCTGTTGCACTGCCCTGCTTGATGCAAAATACACACATATTTTTCTGTGGACCATACCGTGAGTACTGCGCAGTTCATTCATGGTCGTAGTCAACTGAATCAAGGAAAGAATATGTTTTCTGGTTCCTCAAAGTCCATTCTCACTCACATATAATAAAATATAAACAACGGCTTAAAAATATAAACAGTACAGCATGTTCTTTACTTTATATACTCTCTGAAAGATAATTTTCAGAAATAGATAAAATCATGAACTGCACCAAGATATTAAAATGCAGAAGTGTGAAAGATTTCATTTTACACATAGGATAGGATGGATCTCGATGTTAGAAACAGAAACAGTTCAAAGGAAAAGTGAAAACATTTGCTGGAGTAAAGAATTTTGAAATTAATTGCAAATGGAGAAAGCTGATTTTTTACAGGGGGAAGAAGCCAGTAAAAATAACTACTAGACAGGGCAGAATTTCTCCCTCTCTCTCTCTCTCTCTGTCTCTCTATCTATATATCTCTATCAGTTACCTGCAATTTGCAAAGGATTGTAAAATGGTTCAAAGGCAATGAATAGCCCAGAAGTATGTGCTACAGTTTTCCACTGAAACACACTCTTTTAAATATAACTAATAAGAATGTCTTAACTAGCGAATTCACACCACTGTGCAGGAAAAGGAATCTTTTTAACTTCCTTTAATTCATCATCTGCCTGTGTGTTGCAGGTTGGTGTCTATTTTTTCAAAATTCAAAGCAAAGGTTTTCATTAAAAGGTTTTCTCACAGTTAATTAAAAATCAAAACTCAAATCAAAACAGAACACACAACAAGCTGTGCTAATCCCATGGGTGACAACTTTTCCTGGGTATTACACCTCTCAAGCTAACATCCATGTAGATGATTCTGTAACTCTGTTAAAGAGAAAAACTGCCACCCTGTGGGAACAGAGCCGGTGAGTCCTGGCTTCCACACCATGCCACCCTGAGAAGGCAAGGTCTCCCCAGCATCTGTCTGCAGTGCCGCCAGGGCAGAGGGAGGAAGTGCCACGTCAGGAAGCTGATGGCTGCATTTGCAGATAATCAGTCTAAAGACTCCTGCAGCCCTGAGTTTCAGGGGAATTTGTCTATGCAGCACCCTGTTGCTGGAAGGCATCTAACTAACTAAGTTACTGGCTCTCTGGCTTGTCAGATAGCCCTGGAACATAGTATGGATTTTATCATCATTTTCTTCTTTGAGATTTATAAAGTGTAAATTCTTACTGATCATTGACAAGTCTAAATCCTAAAGAATGCTACCCATGGATGGAAGTTTTGCTTAGACTGAGAAAGGGAAGACGAATAACAGCAGTGGTGTCCTGTGAAAATTTCCCGAACGTGGAGGAGTCCTGGAATAAACCATGCCCTGGATCCCAAGAGCAGAAGGAGAAGCACAGCACAGCTGGGATCAGGAGGACTCTGAGGTCTCCTGGACGTGACAGGAGCAGGCTCGGACACTGTGCACAGCCTCTGTCCTTGAGCAGGTCACCAAACCGCTTCAGTCTCACACCCCTGGTCTGTAAAGTGGGAAGAATAATACTATTGTTCAAGGTTTAGAAATTATTCATAAAACTATTGGTGGGATTGTGAACTACTACAGCCACTGTGAAGAACAGTGTGGAGATTCCTCAAAAAACCACGAATAGAATCATGATACGAGCTAGCTATTCCACTCCTGGGAATTCATCCAGAGAAAGGAAGTCAATATATCAAAGAGACATCTGCCTCCCAACATTCATCACAGTTCTGTCACAGTAGGCAAGATATCACACCAGCCTAGGTGTCTGCCACCGGATGAATAGATGGGGAATGCACTATATATACACAATGGAATACTATTCAGCCATAAAAAGAATAAAGCCCTGTCATTATGGTCACACAAATGGGACTGGGGGGCATGATGTGAAGTGAAGTCAGCCAGGAACAGAAATTTCAACACCACACGTTCTCGCTCATATGTGTGAGCTAAAAAAATAAATGATCTCATAAACAGTGGAATGGAGGATACCAGAGGTTGGAAGCGGTAGGGAGAGGGGGAGGGGTACGGAGAATCGTGTGAAAGGACACAGAATCACAGCTAGATGGGAGGAAGGAGTCCCAGCGTTCTGTGCCACTGCAGGATGACCAGAGTTAACAGTAATACACATGGTATCCATTCTCGTTGCACCCTCACTAATCTGAGAGAGGTTAGCTCAGGTCCAATCAAAAGACTCACTTCTTGAATAGTCAAGAGGATACGACCCAGGAGAAGCACAAGGTCTGCGTCAGAGCTGGACACAGATGAGAGCAGGGCGGCAACTCGAATGTGGACCCAGCGACCCGTCCGTGCTGGGTGGGGTGGGGGAGTCTGACTGGGTGGAACCTGCTGGTCCAGCCAGCCTGCTGGGACACATGCCTCATAGAGCCGGGCCTGCTGATGCTGAAAGGGTGTGAGTAGGCTGCAATGAACACACGCACTGCATTTGTACAGGCATATCAGGAAGTCACTGCTCCCATGGCCAAGAGTCCTGGGAGATCCCCCCCACTGACTACCCTTGCGGATGGGTGAGCCGACCACCAGGTATCATGAAAGCCCAAATTTGTGGAGTGCCAGCCCCTGGAAACTGATTTGCATTCTCAGGACAACCTTGGGAATCATTAGGGAAATGGAAGGATGTGAAGAGGACTGACCTGTACTCAAACAGAAGGCCACGGTACCAAACGCCACTGAGAAGGCCACCTGCCTCGCTGTTGGGACTGACGATCTATGGGCCAGTGGCCGTCCTGCCAGAGGAGAAGGTGGCAGAACAACAGGCTGAACAGGTCCAACAGGAACCCCAAAGACCGGGAGTTCCAGGTGCCCCTGCAGAGTTTCACAGGCAACCAGGCAACTCAGCGTGAAACTGGAAGAGCCACATACCAGCCCCTGTGTCCCACGTGCAGCTGCCCAGACACCTGAACACACAGGTGCCCGCCCCGGTCAGCTCCTCCGGGAGAAAGCCCCTCCACAGTTCCACGTGGTATCGCTGCCATTGGAAAAGCAGAACTCAGTCCATCTTAGAACCACACTCTAGAATTCAGTGCCACATCTGATAACACCAGTTGATGTATGAAGGACTTCTTTTTCTCCCTGTCTGAGAGATACTTATCTGGAAGAGGGTACAGGAATGAGCCTAATCAAAGTAGCTTTGCAGAGTCCATTTGCACTGTGAGCTTGGACCCTGGGGAAGCTGATTGCATGGGTAATGGTGGCTGCCACTGTACCATGCCTTCATGGCTCTCTTGTCTCCGTGCAGGGCAGAGAAGCGCTGCACAGTAGTTTTGTTGTCGCTGTTATTGTTTTTAAGGATGAGAAAACAAAGCTCAACAAGACTAAAGAAGGTGCCGGCATCATGTAGTGGGTGCGTGATGGTGTCTGGACAGCCTCAGATCAGCTAAGAGTGTCATGGAGAAAACATCACTTCTACAGGCACCAACAGGAAGCAGCCTTCTGCATCCCGACTTGGGTTAATGTACAAATAAAAAATGAAAGGACCCAGCGTGGGAAGCAGAAATTTGGGCAGGAAGAGGAGGATAAAGAAGAAGGAGAACAGGATGAAGCTTCCGGAAGAAATAACCATCCCCACTGTATCCCCCACACACACCTAGAACCCTTTAGCCAGGAGGAGGGAGCGCAGGCCGTGGAATCCACAGGATTTTTCCGTTAGCCTGAGTGTACCGCCAGATGGAAGGAGGGTCACAGAATATAAGTCTCTGCCTTGAGGACTACGCTCTGACCTTTTCTTCTCCTGCTCAAATTCCTACCTAAGGGGCCTGGGGGAGTTCACCCTACAGGCCACAAAGTCTCACCAGAGGGGTCTTACTAACCCTGTAACGCGGCTCTTTCAACCTTGCTCTGGCATAACTTCACATGACAGATAAGGAAGAAAATAAAAACATTTTAACTCCAAATATGTTTCTTTGTCATATCTTGAAGTGTCCGTGCAAAGGTGTCTCTTGTGGGGGAAAGCTCCATTCTGTGGAGAATCCCGTTCCCTTTCTGGGACTTTTCCTGATCCAGGAATGAGTCCACTAAGTTTCTGGCACCTTTGAAGTCTGATAAGAAACATTGACGATGGATTCTCTCTAATCTGCTACCTGGAGGCTGTGTCAGCAAAATAAGAACCTTGGTCTCCACAACCCCTTATCCCAACCCACACGTTTCCTTTCTGTTGCTTCCAGGTTTTCAGAGGAAACCTTTCAACCAACTGCCAATCAGAAACTCTGTGAATCGAATCCGCCTATGACCCGGAAGCTCCTGCTTTCCAGCTTGAAATGATGGGCACTTTAAATGTAGTGATTGATATCTTATGTCCCCATAACATGTACCAAACCTAGGTGTGCCCTGACCACCTGGGGCCCATGTTCTCAGGTCTCATGGGGACCGTGTCACGGGCCACGGCCACTCACATTTGGCTCAGGATAAATCACCTCTAATATTTTACAGAGTTTGGTTCTTTTTGTTGACAACCTTTTAAAATGCCTAATTAGGAGACAATTTCACTCATACAGAGCACCCAAAGGCATGCTGGCTATACACTGATCAGTCTAGTCCCCAGGGCCAGGTACAGGGGTCAGAGCCACAGCAGCTCCCTCAGGCTGATGAGGAGGCACAGCTGGGGAGGAGGCTCCATATCTCCACACCCGACAGAGGCAGCACCGCTCCTGAGCTCAGGGTGGGCTGCACCTGGCGTTGGGAGTCAGGGAACTGAGTCCTGCTTCCTCACTGCTCTAGAGCTGAAAAGATGAGCAGTCATGATGAGACAGGGCCTGGCCCAGCGCACACAAGAAGGAAAAGGGACCTGCTTCCCCAGGGACCAGAGCAAAGAGGAGAAAGAGAGTAAATGATTCATGTTGCCTGGGTTAGAAGGACCCAGTAGAGAGGAGCAGGTTGGTGTTAGGGGCTCGCCTAGGCAGTCACCCAGAGCCCCACACTCAGAAGGGCCTGCAAACCAAAAATACAATTATAAGGCCCTCCAACCATATGAACGAATCTCCTCCTTAGCTAAGGCAATCTTAAATTTAACCTGAGAGTCTGGTTCAGGCCATGATGGAAAGTGGGGCAGGAGAGACCTCATTACACCCTCCAGCACCAACATCAACAGAGACCTATGTCTGATGAGAAACATTTACCAGCTGTTTTCTCTGAAGCTGCTACCTGAGGGCTTTCTCTGCAAAGAAGAACTTAGGTCTCCGAAACCTCTTATGGTAACACAGACATTTCTTCCCTATTGATTCCAGGTCTTTAGATAAACTCAACCAATTGTCAACCAGAACATTTACAAATCTACCTATAAGCTGTTAATAGAAACATACCCTCCAAACCTCCCACCCCCCACTTCAAGTTGTCCCACCGTTCTGGACCAAACCAATGTATTTCTTAAATGTATTTGATTGAAGTCTCACGTCTCCCTAAGACGTATACAACCAAGCGGTACCCTGACAACCCTGGGCACATGTTCTCAGGACCTCCTGGGCTGTGTCACAGGCCATGGTCACTCATCCTCGGCTCAGAATAAATCTCTTCCAATATTTGACAGAGTTTGAGTCTTCGTCGACAGGCCCCTTGCTGGGCCTAATGCTCAGCTGTCACTACCTGGAAATTCTTCATCATCTTATCTTGGAATGTGTGTTCTGAACATGAAGTCCCCTGGGACTGGGAGCGTGCCTGCGGGCAGATTTGCGCTACCTACTTGTCAGCCACTGCTCCTGGCCTCTCCGTTCACATACCATCTCCTCCAAGCCCTGTGGGATTCTGGGGTAGCCATGATGGTGGGAGGTCAAGGCCAGTGATGAGCAGCAGAGGCAGCCACCCCCCACAGATGCCACTTTGGCACAAGGATTACTTTGGGCTGAAGCCAATTTTAATAATGTATGGGTTTAAGTGAAGCTCTCTATCCCGTCCCTCTTCGCCTAAAAGCAAAACATAAGTTAGTGAAGGTGTCCTCCCTCCCCTCTCTACCAAGAAGGACAGAAGTCAGTCACTGGGACAAGTCTAGGCCTTATCAGCCTGGATGGAGACAGCATGGAGGAATCTGCTTTGCAAGCCTGACTATTCTTAACTGGCCCTTATCCTCCATTCATTGCCCATGTGTTTACCTGGTTGCAGTTTGCTGCCCTAGAAGCTCAAAGGTCTTTTCCTTTGTCTTGCCCCTTCTCTAAAATGTATTGTTACTTTGTTCAGAAGCTCTATCAGCCCAAGTTCTAACAAGCCCTTGGAGTGACTCACGGCTGAGTGCTCCCGTGTGTATGCGTGGTGTGCGTCTTAATAACCTTGTTTGTTTCTCTTTTGTTAAACTGCCTTTTGTCAGTGTAATTTATAGGACCTCCACCAGAGAACCTAGGATGGGTAGAAGGAAAGGAAATGTTTCCTCCCCTACCTGTGCCCCGCTTATGACAGATGAGTGGGGGGCCTGACTGCCCTGAGAGGCCTTGCTACCTCCTTGAATCAGAACTTCACAGACAGAAGGCAGAAAACATAGGCAGCCACGGAGCCCATCCCATGCCATCTCACCTGTGCTGTTTCCCTGAATGGCCCTTTCATTTATCCTGGAGATGATGGCACGGAAGGATGGGCACAGGGCAGCAGGCTGGCTCCTCTCCTTCCGTCCTCCTGATGAGGTTCTTGAACTCTGGCCTCAGCAGAAGCACCTGGAGAACTTGCTAAGAACTGCACAGCTGGGCCCCACCCCAGAGTTGCAATTCCCTCGATTGCCACCTAGTGACTCCCAAGGGCTGCAATGCTCCCGGCCAGGGGAACACTCTGTAAGAACCCATGCCTGGCACAATCCTCCCATCCGGGCCTCCACCCACGTGGCAGCCCACACTGGCAGCACCTCTATCTTCCTGGACAGCTGAGCTCAAACGCCCCTTTGTGTTAGTTTCCTGAGGTCACCACAACAGGAACCCCTTGTCTCCCTGTCCTGGAGACCAGAAGTCCGCACTCACCGTGTCAGCAGGGCCACGCTCCCTCCGAAGGCAGCACAGCGGGGAGGTGCCACCCCTTGCCCTTAGCTCTGGTATTCTGGGAAACCCTTGTTTGCAGATGCATCACCCCAACCTCTGCCCTCGTCCTCACGCGCCACCTTCTCCCTGTGCGCCCCCTCTCCTCCCATGACGACACTGGTCACATGGAACTTGAGGATCACCCTGCTCCAGTGTGACCCCATCTCAACTTGATCAGTTCTGCAAGTGAGGGCTTGTTCACAGGCACCAGGTTAGGGCTTCAATGTACCTTTCTCGGGGACACAACTCAACCCACAACCCTTTCTCCTCGGAAAGTTTCTTCACTGGAAGGCCCCTCTTCCCCCAAATGCCCCCACCATGTCCTTCGTGATGGGGCCCTGCTCCCTCATCCCACTGACAGCTCCCCGACAACAGCACTCCTCTTATGCACCCCTGGGCACTCCACAGCCCCCAGCATTGCACCCTCTGCTCATAGTTCAGGGTCAGTTTGTTAAGAGATTGCATCAGCGTCTTTAATGCTTGGCTAAGTTGTGACAAGCTCTGTTTTAAGAACTTGACACAGAGCTTCACAACAGCCATTAACAGGTATGTGCTATCATTATCCCCATTTTAGAGAAGAAAAAAAAGACGTGCAAAATGATTACGTGACTTTGAGAGGCCATGGCCAATAGATGCCACAGCCAGACATGAACTCGGATGGATGGGTGCCCTAGACAATGCCAGGCGTGAACGCAGATGGACGGGTGCTCTAGACCATGCGAGATATGAACGCGGTGGCCGGGGGGTGCTCACATGGACCACTCTCCCTGACTCTGAAGCCTTGCACCAGGTTCACGGGCTCCTGGAGACACTGAGTCTTACCTGGTCTCTAAGCCACTCCCTGAGGAGCAGAGTGGAGCACGAGCCCCATTGCCCATGAGCAAATCAAAGGGGGAAACAAAGACAGCTGCTGGGGGGATTTGGGCAAATGGCCTGTGTCTGTCCCTAGCAGCCAGGGTGATCACGCACAGCGGCAGCTTTCTTTGCCTTAAACAGTCCAACCGTCCTGACGCTCTTGCCTTTTCTTTCTTGCGGGGACGTTGAGAAAGGAACCTGCACTGACACTCTCACACGTGCAGCTGGCTGCTTCCCAGTGTCCTACGGGAGAGCTACTGGCTCCTGGCAACATAGAACGGGCTCTACGGGGGAATCCTGGCCAGTCCTGGAGATTCCAAGATCAAAGAAAGGCATTCTGGATGCAACGGATTTTACCTCGGAAAGCTGCTTTGAAGATATGATAGTTACTCCTTATTGTTCACTTTAAGGCAAGCAATTTACATTTTTCTGTGAAGTGAGTGAAACTGTAGCTTAGTTTGCTTCCATTTCCTGTTCTGGATTTTCAATTGTGCTTCATTGAATTGCCATCAGACATCCATTCACCGACTACGTGTGCGAGGCCGGAGCAGGTGACAGGCGGCCTTTCAGACGCACTCTGCTATGAGCCCCGATTCAGGAGGCACCCTCTTTGTTGATGCTCCCTAAGAACTAAAGAAAGACTCCAGCACCACCCTTTCTCCTGGTGCCCTGTCCATAACTAAGCATCCAGGAATGTCCTCTGCAGGCATTTTCTCTGCTCATTCTCCCGGCAATCCTGTGAAGGAGATGTTTTCTCCATTCTACAGGAGAGGACTCTGAGGTTCAGAAAACTAAGTCAGAGAACGGGTGAACTTGGACTCCGCTGCCTGACCTGGACTCCGCTGCCTGACCGGTGCCGGGCTGTAGGCTGCTGCTGGAGCGCCGTGGCTTTGGGTACCTGGCCAGGGTGCTATGTGTCCACCAAGCACACTTCTTTCCATCCTTGGTGCAAGGTGAGCTCCAATCCCAGTCTCTCCTGTCAGGCTCAGCAATGGAATTGAGCAGAGGGGCCCTGTAGTCCACGCAGGCTGGATCCAGAACCTTCCGAGGACCTGAAGCCCTCAGAGGGGGGACAGAATGGGGAGACACAGAGACGGCCTGGAATGAGCTTGCAGGAAGTCGCTTATGCACTAGGAACTCTGGTTCTGAACTTCTAAGCGAGAGTTAACTTCTCTTGGGGTAAGTCCCTGAGGATTGGGCTTTAACACCTGTGGTGTTAGCTCCACTCAAAGAAAGCTGAGCTGCTGACTCCGCCCCCGGGAGCCTTGACGTTCTCATCTCTAAAGCGGGAGGAGTCCTGATACCTGCCTTGCAGCATTTGAGCCACGTTAAATGACTTGAACCACCTGGGCACTTCCAGACCAATGTCTCACCTTGGGAGGTGCTGGGTGAATATTTATTTCTCTACTTTAAGGCAGCCTTTCTACCTTGTTCCTCTTCTCAGCTGCCTTTCTCTGAGCCTTCTTCATTTCTCTGTTCATTTCTGTGAGATAAAGATCCTTACAACTGCCCTAATATTTCAGGGCAAGAGGCACCGTGAGCTGACATCGCTCTACCCACCTCCTGCCATGATCATCCTTTTCTAACAATACTTATTCTGACCGCTAGGCCAATGTAACCACCGTGCCGCATGGCCCCCAAAGGGTCATGTCCAGCTCTGGATAAACTTGTCTAGTTCAGAGGACCTGACCATTCAGCGCTCATTGCTCTCTCCCCAGCTGGCTGTGGCCTGAAACTTCCTGAACACTGCGGTCTTGCACCAGCCATTCAGGGGGTGGTTACTCATGGGAGGGCCTCAGCTGGGACAAAAGTCCACTTCTGTCCAATCAGTATAACTGTGAAAACAACCCTTTTGTGCAGGGACAGAGTAAACAAGCGTTAAATGTGAATTTGCATCAAGTGGACATTTCGAAATGTGACATTTTTTACCTGGTGGCCCACCAGGACAGGACGCAGCAGCCAGAGGGACCCCGACATGTGACTGAGAGAGGAATGTGTGGGTGGCCATGACGAGGCTGAGAGGTGAGCAGGCTGGGAAAACCCAGCGAGAGGAGCGTGGCTGGAGACCAGGGGCCGGGCAGGCTGTGCAGGGTTACATGGGTGAGTGAGGCTCCCGGTCCGGCCAGAGCACCTGGGCTCTGTGCTGAGGGGAACCGAGGGGAGCCGCGTGCAGAGACCCAGCCTTGGATCGGGTGCTGCAGCTGAGGGAGTTCCGTGCAGCGCTTCACTGCTGTGATGAGAAGAAAACATGTACAAGCTACAAACTGCAAATTGAGGAATGTTGCTGATTTTTGCAAATGAGATAAATGCTCCTATATTTGCATTTGAAATTGGCATTTGCACAAAATCAGTTGACTAAGAATTTTTAATTTTCCTTCTTAGAATGACAATGTAGCAAATAAAAGAATTCCTAGAAAAGTGGGGTAAGAGACTGCAGAGGGAAGGGAAAAAGCTCTACATTTTAGTACCATAATGGCACTTTCTCCTGCTTTCTGTACAGGCCACCCTGCACTGTGATATGTTCTGGGCCTCTAAATTCTGCAGCTGGCCCTGGTAGAGAGCTGAGAAGTCAGAACAAAGAACACATGCCCAGAGGCGGCACGGAGGTGGGGGGCGTGGGCCGGGGGGTGTCTGTGTTGATGTTGACGCTGGAGGGAATAATGAGGCCTGTCTGACCCCCACTTTTCATCATGGCCTGAGCCTGTCTGACCCCCCACTTTTCATCATGGCCTGAGCCTGTCTGACCCGCACTTTCCGTCGTGGCCTGAGCCTATCCGACCCCCACTTTCCATCACTACCTGAGTCTGTCTGACCCCCCACTTTTCATCATAGCCTGAGCCTATCCAACCCCCACCTTCCAACATGGCCTGAGCCTGTCTGACCCCCCATTTTCCGCCACGGCCTGAACAGTCTTTTAGATTAAATTTTAAGGGTGCCCTGGCCGAGGAGGAAATCCATTCAGATGGTTGTGACGTGGGGATTTTTCCTTTGACCTTGACCCCCTTTGTGGACAGGAGCTGTAGTGGCTCATTTCACTCAGGTACAGTCCATGGACAGCTAAATGTTAACACCCCAGCAAAGGGTCAGGGTCACGGTCTTCTGCACCTGCCCTTTTCGACACCCAAGTTCCTGTGTAGTGTCCAGGGAGAATCAGGTCATACGAACTGTTTGAATGATGACAGAGATGGAACTGGAAAGGGGATGGTGTGGAAAGAAGGTGATCTTTCCCTGAAGCCCCACCCTCTCCAGCCGGGCTCCCCGCTAAAACACCATCGGAATCATGGTCTCCCCCAACGCTCAGCAACTCGCACCCCACCACTCAGCAGCTCGCCTCCCTGACTGCCTGCCTCAGCAGCTTCTTTGCTCTGCCAGCTGAAGTCTTTTTATGTGGGCACAGGATAGGGAACACGGATGGCCAAAAAGGCCAAAGGGTGAGCTGTTTTCACTTGGGGCCAAGGTTCTAGGCTTGAGGGTGGACTTAGCCAGGAGCCTGTCCATTCTGTACCAGTTGGGGGGGCCTTAGAATTGTATCTCTGGTTTACAGGCTCGTCTGCCCGTGAGGCCCTTTGTGACTGCCCAGGCGAGCCCCTAACACCAACCTGCTCCTCTCTACTGGGTCCTTCTAACCCAGGCGACATGAATCGCTTACTCTCTTTCTCCTCTTTGCTCTGGTCCCTGGGGAAGCAGGTCCTTTTTCCTTCCTCCGGCTTGTGTACGCTGGGCCAGGCCCTGTCTCATCGTGACTGCTCATCTTTTCAGCTCTAGAGCAGTGAGGAAGCAGGACTCAGTTCCCTGACTCCCAACGCCAGATGCAGCCCACCCTGAGCTCAGGTATGGTGGTGCACGCCTGTAATCCCAGCTACTCAGGAGGCTGAGGCAGTCGACTCGCTCGAACCCAACTCAGGAAGTAGAGGTTGCAGTGAGCCAAGATCGTGCCACTGCACTCCAGCCTGGGCGACAGACAGAGACTCTGTCTCAAAATAAATAAATAAATAAATAAAGAGAAGAAAGAAAGAGCCAACTGAGACCCCCAGGAGCCAAACCGAGACAGACACCCCCGAATTGGGTTACAGACAACCCGTGGTGGAGCTACAAACTGACACCCCTCAGTGGGACTACAGACACCCCACCAGGGCATACAGAGCCAGTCGGCAGAAGGAAGGAGGCATTGGCAACACCTAGGATACTTGCCAATCCAGACACCCTGCAATGGGGTGACAGACACACACCCCATCACGGGGCTACAGACAAATACCCTGTGATAGGGCGATAGTTAAGGGAGGTCTCCCAGGACTGTTTCTCTATTGAAGTGAAATCCATGTGCATTGGGTCAGCAGCGCCCCACCAGGAGAGAGAATACCACAGTTACACCCTGTCCAAGAGAACTGGGTGGCCTCTTGGTCTGGCCTCTGGATCCATCACTGGAGGGGGGGGCTACTGAACCATCGGCAGGTAGCCACAAGGGCAATCCTGGATGAGCCCACACGTTTGTAACTGCCCAAGGGGTTCACCTTGCCCACTGCGTAGACACAGCCGATTTTGCAATAGAGGGGGAATTGCAGTAGAGAAAGAGTAATTTGCACGGAGTCGGCTGTATGGCGGCCCAGAGTTTCATCATTACTCAATCAGTCTCTGTTTAGATTTTTAACCCACTGCTTGTATTTTGTTATATTCGCGTGAGAATGGGCTTCCAGGAAGCAGAACACATATTCCTTCCTTAACTCAGTTGACTACGACCATGAATGAACTGCGCAGTACTCACGGTATGGTCCACAGAAAAATATGTGTGTATTTTGCATCAAGCAGGGCAGTGCAACAGAAAAATCAAGGACAAAGAATTTAGTTTGCACACAGTAGAGGATAACAAAGACACTAGACCCTCATCCTTGGAGAATAAAAAGCTGGCAGGTATGAAAGAGATTAGGACTGCCTGACATACGACAGTCAGTTGAATTTCAGTGAACTCCAGCTGGAAAAATAAGACTGCATGAAATACCTAGAAGATAAAACCAGGCGATCCACGATTCACTGTGACATTTTGTAATAAACCATGTTCTCAAAGAAGTCCATGAGCACAGGGAGGTATTTGCTTTGGGTGAATTCCAGCATCCTTGCCTCCTCTTCAGCCCCATCATTGGCCTTTCATTGAGGCATAGCAGTTTGAGACCTCAAAATCCAGTCTCAGGTTTCACGGTACAGATACAACTGCACGTTAGATACTCGGAAGCCGAGGATGAGGTCTCGGGATCAGCAAAGCTGGCCACCAGCCTTGAGAGCAGCTCCTCACTCCCTGCAGGCTCTCTCTGAGCTCAGATGGTGTTTTCAAAGCCTTTGTAGAGGCTGGGGGAGGGGGAAGCAGAAGCACATTTGTTAATGAGGGGGAAAACGCTGTGTGCTTCCAAGCGAAGATGCTGCATTCATTACAGCAGCATCCTAATTGCTGTTAGGAAATAGGCACTCTTCCGTCTAAATAGAATCCCATCTTTCAAAGCCTTCAATTCCCTATCCTGAGGTTTCTCTTCAAAGAGGGCTGAGCACATTCTCCCAGGCACTAGGAGGCCCTGTGCACTTCGTGTCCCGCTGTTTCCATGGACAATTTAAAAAGGATTATGGATATTTCAGTCCTTAAGAGAGTCAGACCGAGAGCCCCGAGGCCGCTCAGTCTAGGTCACCTGGAGCAGCTCCCTTTGTGGGTCCCTTTGCTGGCTGGAACCCAGTCCTGGGAAGAAGAAAGGCTGAAGTTCCCGAGTGCCCCCCCCACCCAGTCCCCCAGGCCACAACATGTCAGGGCCCTACCCTGGGCTCTCACTTTTCTGCAGTGGATGAATAAGGGCCCCCAGAGCTGGAAGCTGGAGCTTGCAGGGGACGCCCCATGTCTTCTCATAAGCTCCTCAAATGATCAGCCTATGGACCGATGTATAACCTGCTGACACTGGAGAGGGCGCTGCTGTTTTAAGATGAGTAAAGCAGGAAGTGCTACTGAGTCGTCTCCATGTGGGCACTGTCAGCCCGCGTGTCATCATCTGTAGTTAGTGATTGTGACCTCTGTGTTGCATCCTCAAAAAGAGGACAACTCATTTAAACTTTCCTGCAAAAACCTTTCACCTTGTGACAGACTCCAGAACACTCAACGCCGTGGGGTGCGTCTTCCCAGGTCCAACCTCACATTTGACTTTCAATAAACCTTGATAAAATTGTTTCTGCCTCAGCAGACTTAATTTGAGCTGACAATCTCAAGTCCACCCATGACAGGGGGAACAAAGCAAAGGGCACAATTTGCACAGCATCTTACGGTTACAGGAGGAGAAGTAGCTGCCAACAGGACCCCAGGACAACGGGAACACAGTAGGCTTCTGAAAAAGGCTCCACTGAGTTAAGCTGACAGGCTGTGTGAGCAGGTTGGATTTGATGGGAATATTGAGTATGGGCCCGTGATTGAGAACTCACAATTATAAGAAAAACTTTTTTTATAATGTAAACTTGCTCTGTGTCAAAGTGACATTGCAAGTAAATTGACACTATTTTTTCAGAGATTAAAAATATGAAACAAAGCAGTCACGGTCCCTCTCTCACCAGCATACGAATGATAAAGAAAGAACTGATGTAACAACCTATGCCTCCTCAGAGCTCCAGCAGGACGGCTTCTCAGGGAGTGCACACCAAAAGCGCCCGAGGCTGGTCCCAGTCAGTGTAGGGCTTTGTTGTGTCAAGTTTGCGGAGGCACCTGGGAAAAGGGAACACAGAACCACAGGAACATCTTCGATCTGTGCTTTGCCCAAAGAGCATTTTGGAGCTTCAATATTTAAAGGGAAAAGAGGGAAGGAGGGGAAAGAAGGAAGACAGGCTCACGTTCTCGTGAGGCTGTGACTAGACTTACTGAATCCACGTGTTGCATGTGAAAGGAGGGGGATAGGGAACACTTAGTTATGTATTCACCTCATGTCAGTAAATCGGCACTTTACCTAAGATAAGGTAACCACAGAGCAGCTGCCTGTGGAGACATCTGGCCTTCTGTCTAAGGTTGTCTGCTTAGGAACAAAAGGAAAGGCAGTTTCTTGCATGACTCAGCTTCCGGCCTTAACTTTTCCCTTTGGCATAGTGAATGGGGTCCCGAGATTTTATTTTCCTTTCACAGAAAAAGGCTAATCCCTGCTGGCCTCACACAGAAAGGAGAATGGCTGCCGGGCGCAGGGTGGGATTTTCACCAAGTTCATTCACAGAGGTGTCCCTGCAGTGGTCCCAAGGCAATGCCCCGTGTTCTGCACACTGTTCCTACCCCGTCCACAAGGATGGGCCTGGTGGCCATGTTGGTGGCCCCTGAACACCTCATCCCCCAGGTGAATTAGCCAGGGAGGATATACAACTCAAACTCATCACAATCTGCCTCTTCCTTTCCTAAGAATTGTGCTTTGGACTGTCAGAGAATTGAGGTACTTTTTCCTTATGAATGAAATTAGGGGAAAAAAATGTATGCTTCATTGTTAAGGAAATACAGAACTACCAAATCAGGTAACTGGTTGTATCAAGGTTGATATTGGAAATGTCCATCAACAGGCCCTTAACTTGAACTTAACTGTGTCAGTAACAAAAAGGAGAACAAATGTATCTCTATCGTGTGATGCTTCGGGTTGCCCCCCCTTTCCAGACTGAACCGGTGTACTTCCTACATATGTTGACTGAGGTCTCGTGTCTCCCAAAATGCACAAAACTAAGCGGTGCCCGACCACCTTGAGCACATGTCTTCAGGACCTCCTGAGGCTGTGTGGTGGGGGTGTCCTCAACCTTGGCAAAATAAACTTTCTAGGTTAACTGAGACCTCCCTCAAATTTTCGGGACTCACAAATGTTGTAAAGAAAGTAATCAGTAGACATTTCGAAGATAAATGGAGTCTTCCTGGCATGAAGGCATTTCAGTAAATGCTCTCCTAGAGTCAGGGTTCCACAGCATGTGAAATCTCCTCTGGGAAGGTTCATACTCAGGGTCAGACTGGCTCTTATTTTGGTGGACTCTGTACATTCTACTAAAATCCAGCAAATACTTGCTGAATGCAAATGAAGTGCAAAACCCAGGGCAAAATGCTCTCTGGTTCCTGCTCACTTCTGGACCTGGGACAGTCTCGCAAAACAAGCCTTGGGCCGTCTTCAAAACACTAGGGATGGGGGAGATCTTGCCAGAACCCCACGGACACA
>JAZHEH010001434.1:0-16687 GCA_036589455.1 Ateles fusciceps
CCTCCCCACCCCCACTGTCTCTCTCCTACCCTCCCCAACTGTCCCCTGTGTGTGATGCTCCTCTCCCTGAGTCCACGTGTTCTCGTTGTTCAACACCCACCTATGAGTGAGAACATACCGTGCTTGGCTTTCTGTTCTTGGGTCGAGTTTGCTGAGAATGATGGTTTCCAGATTCATCCAAGTCCCTACAAAGGACACCAACTCATCGTATTTATGGCTGCGTAGTATTCCATGGTGTATATGTACCACATTTTCTTTGTCCAGTCTATCATTGATGGGCATTTGGGTTGGTCCCAGGTCTTTGCTGCTGTATACAGGGCTGCAGTGAACATACGTGTGCATGTGTCTTTATAGTAGAACGATTTATAGTTCTTTGGGTATATACCCAATAGTGGGATTGCTGGGTCAAATAGAATTATTATTTGTAGATCCGTAAGAAGTGAGGCCCACTTTATGCCACAATGGTTGGACTCATTGATATGCCTAACTGCGTAACAGTGTTCCTATTTCACCACATCCTCTCCAGCATCTGTCTTGTGCATAGATTTTAATGTTCGCCATTGTACATGGGTGAGATGATGTTTGGGGGTGACTGTGAACTTGCATTTCTCTAATGACCAGTGATGATGAGCATTTCTTCATATGTTTGCTGGCCCCATATATGTCCTATTTTGAAAAGTGTCTGTTTCATATGACTTTGCCCACTTTTTGAATGGAGTTGTTTGTTTTTTCTTGTATACCTGTTTTAGTTCTTTGTAGATTCTGGATATTAGCGCTTTGTCAATAATGGGGTAGATTGCAAAAATTTTTTCCCATTCTCTTGGTTGCCAATTCACTCTAATGATGGTTTCTTTTGCTGTATAGAAGCTCTGGAGTTTAATTAGATCCCATTTGTCTATCCTGGCTTTTATTGTCCATTGCTTTTGGTGTTTTAGTCATGAAGTCCTCGCCTATGCCTATGTCCTGGATGGTTTTGCCTACGTTTTCTTCTAGTGTTTTTATGGGTGTTTGTTTTTATGTTTAAATCTGTGATCCATCTGGAGTTAATTTTAGTGTAAGGTGACAGGTAGGGGTGCAGTTTTGCTTTCTGCACATTGCTACCCAGTTTTCCCAACACCATTTATTAAACAGGAGTCCTTTCCCCATTGCTTGTTTTTCTCGCTGGGTTTGTCAAATATTAGATGGGTGTAGATGTGCGGTGTTTCTTCTGGGTCTCCGCTCTGTTCCATTGGTCTGTGTCTCTCGTTTTGGTACCAGTACCATGCTGTTTTGATTACTGTAGCCTTGTAGTATAGTTTGAAGTCTTGCAGTGTGATGCCTCCGCTGTTATTCTTTTTGCTCAGGATTGTCTTGGCTATGCGGGGTCTCTCTGTGATTCCATAAGAAGTTTAAAGTGGTTTTTTCCAGAGTTCTGCTAAGAAGGTCATTGGTGGCTTGATGGGCACAAGCATTGAATTTATAGATTATTTCTTGGGCACTATGGCCATTTTCACGATATTGATTCTTCTGTAATTATTAGCATGTAGGTTTCTCCATCTGTTTTGTGCCCTCTCTTATTTTGTTGAGTAGTGGTTTGTAGTCCTCCCTTGTAGAGGTCCTTTACATCCTTTGTTAAGTTGCATTCCTAGGCACTCTTATTCTCTTGTAGCAATTGTGAATGAGGTGTTTGCTCTTCGATCTGGCTCTCTGTTTGTCTGTTACTGGTATATAGGAATGCTGCCAGTGTGATTTTTGCACACTGATTTGTATACTGAGGCTTTGCTAAATTTTGTTATCAGTTTGAGAAGATTTTGGGCTGAGACAATGGGGTACTATTTTGATATACAATCATGATCATCTGCAAATAGTATATATTTTTTCTCCCCCCTTTCCTAATCAAATACCCTTTATTTCTTTTCTTCTTGCCTCATTGCTCTGGCTGTAACTTCCAATACTATGTTGAATAGGAGTGGTACAGAGGGGCATCCTTGTCCAGGGCCTGATTTCAAAGGGAATTCTTCCAGCTTTTGCCCATTCAGTATGATATTGGCTGTAGGTTTGTCATATATAGCTTTTATCATTTTTATGATATGTTCTATCAATTACTTAGTTTATTGAGAGATCTCAGCATGAAGGGCTGTTGAATTTTTTCAAAGGCATCTATTGAGATAATCATGTGCATTTTGTCTTTGGTTCCGTTTATATGATGGATTACATTTATGGATTTGCGTATGTTGAACCCGCTTGACTCTCCGGGATGAAGCCTACTTGGCCATGATGGATAAGCTTCTTGATGTGCTGTTGCAATCTGTTTGCCAGTATTTCATTGAAGATTTTTGCGTGAATGTTCATCATGGATATTGGCCTGAAGTTTTCCTTTTTAGTTGAGTCTCTGCCTGGTTTTGGTATCAGGATGATGTTGGTCTCAAAAAATGAGTTAGGGAGGATTCCCTCCTTTTGTATTGTTCGATACAGTTTCAGAGGAATGGAACCAGCTCCTCTTTGTACGTCTTGGTAGAATTCGGCTGTGAACCCATCTGGACCTGGACTTTTTTTGGTTGGTAGGCTATTGATTGCTGCCTCTACTTCAGCCCTAGTTATTGGTCTATTCAGGGTCTCAGCTTCCTCCTGGTTTAGTTTTGGTAGAGTACACGTGTCTAGGAATTTATTCATTTATTCCTGGTTTACTGATTTATGTGAGTAGAGCTGTTTGTAGTAATCTCTGATGGTACTTTGTATCTCTGTGGGATCAGTGGTGATATCCGCTTTATTGTTTTTAATTGCATCTATCTAATTCTTGTCCCTTTCTTTTTATTAATCTGGCTAGTGGTCTATTTTTGTTGATCTTTTCAAAGCCAGCTCCTGGATTTATTCAATTCTTTGAAGGGTATTTTGTGTCTCTATCTCCTTCAGTTCTGCTCTGATCATAGTTACCTCTTGTATTCTGCTAGTTTTGAGTTTTTTTGATCTTGCTCCTCTTAGTTCTTTCAATTTTGATGATAGGGTGTCGATTTTAGATCTTTCCTCTCTTCTCTGGTGGGCATTTATTGTTATAAATTTCCCTCTCGATACTGCTTTAAAAGTGCCCAGAGATTCTGGTAAGTTGCGTCTTCATTCCGGTTGGTTTCAAAGAACACCTTTATTTCTGCCTTCGTTTCATTGTTTATCCAGTCAACATTCAGAAGCAAGTTGTTCAGTTTCCAAGTGTTCGTGCGGGTTTGAGTTTGTTTCTTGATCCTTGAGTTCTAGTCTGATTGCGCTTGTGGTCTGATAGACTCTTTGTTATGATTTCTGTTCTTTTGCATTTGCTGAGGAGTGATTTGCTTCCAATGATGTGGTGAATTTTAGAGTAAGTGTAATGTGGTGCTGAGGAAAATGTATATTCTTGTGGATTTGGTGTGGAACGTTCTGTATATGTCTATTAGATCCGCTTGGTCCAGCTCTCCATTCAAGTCCTGGATATCCTTGTTAATTTTCTGTCTCATCAAGTTGTCTAATATTGAGAGTGGAGTATTGAGGTCTCCCACTATTATTGTGTGGAAGTCTAAATATTGGTTTAGGCGTTAAGAACTCGTTTATGTATCTGAGGTCTCCGGTGTTGGGGGCGTATATATTTAGGATAGTGAGCTCTTCCTTTTCTGGATTGATCCTTTACCATTATGTAATGTCCTTCTTTGTCTCTTTTGATCTTTGTTGGTTTGAAGTCCATTTTATCAGACACTAGGATTGCAACCCCTGCTTTTTTTGTTCTCCATTTGCTTGGTAAATCTTCTTCCATCACTTTATTTTGAGTCTATGTGTGTCTTTGTATGTGAGATGGGTTTCTTGAATACATCACACTGATGGGTCTGACTTTTTATCCAGTTTGGCCAGTCTGTGTCTTTTTGACTGGGGCATTTAGGCCATTTACATTCAATGTTAATATTGTTATGTGTGACTCTGATCCCTGCCATTTTGTTACTGGCTGGTTTTCTTTCTCATTAGTTGACTCATTTTCTTCATTGCATTTTTGGTCTTTGCCAACTGGTTTGCTTTTGCAGTGACTGGTGCCTGTTCCTTTTCCATGCTTAGTGTTCCTTTCAGGAGCTCTTGTAGGGCAGGTCTGGTGGTGACAAAATCTCTCAATAATTGCTTGTCCATAAAGGATTTTATTTCTCCTTGACTTATGAAGCTTAGTTTGGCTGGATATGAGATTCTGGGTTGAAAGTTCTTTTCTTTAAGGATGTTGAATATTGGTCCCCACTCTCTTCTGGCTTGCACAGTTTCTGCTGAGAGACCTGCTGTGTGTCTGATTGGCTTCCCTCTGTGGGTGACCTGACCTTTCTCTCTAGCTGCCCTTAGCATTTTTCCTTCATTTCGACCCTGGTGAATCTGACAATTACTTTCCTTGGGGTTGATCTTCTTGAGGAATATCTTTGTGGAGTTTTCTGTATTTCTAGAATTTGAAATTTGGACTGCCTTGCTAGGCTTGGGAAGTTTCTGGATAATATCCTGGAGGTGTGTTTTCCAGCTTGGATTCATTCTCCCTGTCATATTCAGGTACACCGGTCAAGCGGCTAGATTAGCTTTTTCACATAATCCCATATTTCTTGGAGGCTTTGTTCATTTCTTTTCACTCTTTTTTCTCTTGTATTACCTTCTCTTTCTTATTTCATTGAGTTGATCTTCAATGATTGATTCGGCTATTAAAACTTGTGTTTGCTTCACGTAGTTCTCGTGCTGTGTTCTTCAACTCCATCAAGTTGTTTATGTTCTTCTCTAAGCTGGTTATTCTAGTCAGCATCTCGTCTAACCTTTTTCAAGGTTTTTGGTTTCTTTGCATTGAGTTAGAATGTGTTCCTTTAGCTCTGAAAAGCTTATTATCCACTTTCTGATTCCTGTTTCGTCAATTCTTTGCACTCCTTCTAGGTCAAGTTGTGATCCTGTGTTGTTGAGGAGTTGCAATCCCTTGAAGGAGAAGAGGTGTTCTGGTCTTTGGTGGTTTCACCTTTTTTGCCCTGGTTGTTTCCCATCTTTGTGGATTTACCTGGCTGTGGTGTCAGAGAGCTGCTTGATCAGGTCACTTGTCTACCTGTGGGGATGCTACTGGGTTTCTAGGGACTCCTTTCTGTGTCTTTTTTGTTTATGTTGGGAGATTAGGCCCGCCTTTTCCGCTGACCTATAGGCACTGCTGGGTTGTCAAGAATGCCATCCCGTTGCTAAGTAGGCATGCTGTGTTTTTTGTTAAAACATGTAGCCCAGTCCCATCCCTCTAGTGGTGGGTTGTGCCCTTCCTCCACTGGGCTAGATCATTCAGGGTTCATCTCAGACTGCAGCACGGGCTACGCAACCCACTAGAGTCAGAGCTTCAGCCCTCTGGTGTTTGTGGGGGAGGTTAGGGACCCACCCAGCCGCACCTGGCAGTCTCCCCCTTTTAGCTTTCTCTCTCTCTGATCATGGGGTAGAGGCCGCCCAGCTGCTCCTACTTACAGCTCTCTCTCTCTGGGCAGCGGGGAGGGGCGATACCTCAGTCTGCAGACTCTTATTCAACTCTGCACTTGTAATTCCTGGCACTTGACTGGCAAAGATCCCCTGTTCTGTGTATTGCCGAGGCTTTGAGGGAAGCGCTGTATCTGGACTGGAGCGCCAGAGGTGGAGCCTCCGACTCACCAGTCAGATGCACTTTCTGGGTGAAGCAGCACCCATCCCCGCCTCAGCTGCCCTCAGTGGGCTTTGCTCACCCTCGGACCAGACCTATTGAATCTACCTGCTACCTCGGCTTGGAGCTAGATCTCTGGGTTTCCGCGCCCTCTCTCGCTGGGTGTCGTGTACTTGGAGTTGTGTCTAATCTGCCATCTTGGACACTCCCCCCTCCACATCTTTTTTAACACCTGACATTGTCTTTTTTTTTCCTTTAGATAATGGAATAAAAATGTGTCTTGTTTTTTATTTCTCTTATTTAAATTTATGTGGTAGAGAATATTTTCATATATTTATAGTTCATTTGCATTTTCTCCTCTGTGAATTGCTTGTTCAAATCTTCTGCTCAGTTTTCTATTAGGTTTGGTTTACTCCTTAGAATATTATTTTTCTCAAAGATCATTCCAAAAGAAAGAAATTGGAAGGATGTCTTTTTCATGAATAGAACTTAGAATATATAATGTGAAATTCAATATGGCGACCAGACACTGCTTATTCTTTGAAAAGATAAAAACACTAAGGTAACGTTCATTAGTGGGACCATAACAGTACTTGGATTCCTGCTTAATTACAAATTGGGCATTGAGAAGGGCTTCTCTCCTGCCAGTAATTATACTGGAGGGTTGCCTTGATAGTACTGGTCTTCTGGTCTGAAAAGAAATCATGTACAGCTATGTGAGAGTGCCCCTTATGTGTCCAGGGAACACACTGTGACGTGTCTGAGTCCAACTTTTACTTACTCACTTTGACTTATGTCACTATAATAGAACAGGGCTGCTGTCCAGACCTTACTGGCTCTTCCAAGCAGATGTGCACAGGTGGCCTGCAATCTCAAGTGCTCTTCTATAAATAAAGTTTATTAGGGGATTAAGTGATCACTTATCCATTTTGAAAGGAGTGGATTGGACCCATGAGCCGGGTTTCTTGAAGATTTGAGGGATGCCTTGGCATCTCCTTGTCCAAGGAAGCTTTCTTTTCTAGGTCTTTCTGTGCCTCTGTACCTCTAGAGATTTCTGGGATTTTTTTTTTTGTACATAAAAATAACACAGTCCATAAGTGATGTAATGTATTAGATTATGTAGAGCATAATAAAGCATTCATGTTTTCCTTCCTCAACATATAGAAAGCAGATGTGTTTCTAAAGCTGTTGAGAAAGTGAAGGTGTAAGGAAGAAAAAAAATCATATTTTGTAGCCAAGAAAATGAAAGAACTATATTTCCAGGCTAGGGTCATGAAGTGCATATGGGCTCACCTCTACACCTGGGTATGGCTATTTGTCAACTTAAAAAAGGGGGATGTGAATGACCCATTTCAGCATAAGTTTTCTGTGCCTGATATTTGTGGTCACATTGAGATGTCCATAAAAATTAATGATAATAATGAGGCAAAAAACCTTTAATAGGTTGAAGTTTCATCTGCTGGGAGCAGGTGAGATAACTGAGTCCCCTTCCTTGGATTTATGGGTCATGTTACAATGGGAAATTAATTTATTTGAGTCTCAGTTTCCTGATGTGTAACATTGGGATGTTGTCTTACTGCTTGAGTCCAAGTACTAGTCTTAAAACTAAAAATAATTATTATTATTTTATACTATCATTTTAGCAATGAAAAATCAGTAAGACCCAAGGTGTTTTCCTGACTTTCCCAATGGCTATACAGCTGATAAGTGAAATCAGGTTTAACCTAGACCCTACATCCTAGTGTTATTTCTGCTAATATACCCCTTTCTCTCCTCTTGATATAGAGATATTTGTTTATCAGATGAGGCAGTAAATATAAAAGTGTTTTGAAGAAACGAAGCCTACAGTCAGTTATATACTTTAAGGTATTAATTCTTAAATAGAGAGAGAGAAAAAAAATGGTATATTTAGATTTATCCTTTGTCAATTAATTACAAACAAGCTACGCAGTGCTCCACCGATGTGCAAATTACTATGCCAAGTGCTAGGAGTGCAGAACAGGGCTTCCCAGTCTTGGCACTAGTGGTATTTTGAGACAGATACTACTTTGTTGTAGAGGCTGCCCTGTTCATTATGAGATATTTAGCAGCATCCCCTGGCCTCTACCCTCTAGACACCAGTAGCACACCTCTCCTGCCCAGTTGTGACAACCAAAAATATCTGCAGATATTGCCAAATGTCTGCTGGAAGGAAAAGTGCCTCCTTAGCCCTCAGCTGAGAAGCATTGGTATAGGAATACAAAAGGTGCTCTCTATTCTCTAAAGAGTATGTATGACATAGGGTAGAGGGTGATGTTGGACTTATGGTAATTTCTGTATGTGTGTCGCAAAATGAGAAAGCTGAGCAGGTTCACACTGAACACACCATAGGAGGCCTTATGTGGACTGACAAAGAGTTTTGTTTCTAGTCTTGGTTTTAGATTCTGTATGAATAACAACGAAAACTGCTGTGTCAAAAGTCTCACCACAATTTTAGGAATGAAGAAATGCTGTCTTCCCTTTCTTAACAGCGGTCTCTCAAAACAAGAAGTTAGTTTTTGATAATACTAAATTTTCAATATTTTATCACAAATAATAACAAATAAGTGACATAAAATACGTGCTCTGTTGAAATTTTATTTTTATTTTTTTTAGAGACGGCATCTCATTCTGTCATCCAGGATGAACTGCAGTGGTGCGAACATGGCTCAGTGCATCCTTGAACTCCTGAGCTCAAGTGATCCTTCTGCATCAGCCTCTGGAATAGCTGGAACTACACGTGCAACCACCTTTAAAAACATTGTAAGTGACAGGGTCTCACTATGTTGCTCAGGCTGTTCTGAAACTCTCAGACTCAAGCAACCATCCCACCTCAGCCTCCTGAGTAGCTGGGAATACAGGTGTGAACCACTGCATGCAGCTCTGTCAAAATTTTCAATAGTATAAAAATGTATTAATTAAAAGTATATATTTGATTTTAATTACCTTATGTGAAAAATCTTTCTCTGTATTTTCTGTTCCATTGATTATCTATCTTTCACTAAATGGTCAGTTTTTTTGATTGGGTGTGATTGGGTCTTGCCATTGGTTCTGCTCCTTTAGTAAGTACACCAATTATTAATCTCTGCAACTATATTCTCTTTAATCATTTTTATTATTATTTTATTTTTTTGTTTCTCTCAAGTATGTCTTCCAACTTGATGGATATATTGGTAACATTCTATTATTTCTTGCTGGTTTCGTTATGCTTTTTATTTCTGTAACAATGTTTATCTGTATTTTTTTAGACAATATGGGACATGTTGAAAGAATAAATGTTAAAAATTGATTAGAGAACAAAAGGAGGAAGAAAAACCAAAGAGAAAAGCAAGGATGAATACAGCAAACTCATCTCTGGAACCGTGGACAAGATCAGAGATTGAGAAAGTTTGTGATGAGGTCAGTGGGGCTAACACTGAATTTGAGCCAATTCCACAGTTTCTGAATGGGACTTCTAGGTGTGGATAAATGGACTTACAGCACAAGACAGCTCATTGGACTAAGCTCAATGGAGAGTGAAGAAAGGGAAAGGAACAAAATAGGGTGAGTGTATTACTTTGGGCTCTCCAGAGAAACAAAACCATGAATATTTATTTAGCTATAACTGTCTCTACTAAGGAATTGGCTTACATGATTGTGGAGGCTGAGAGGTCCAAGATCTGTATTCAGCAGGCTGGAGACCTAGAAGAGCCAATGGTATAAATTGCAGTTTTAATCTGAGTTTGAAGGCAGAAGACCTATGTACCCGCTTGAGGATAGACAGACAGAATTTCTTTTTATGTGAGCTAGAGTTTTGTTTCTGATTTTATATTTTTAATAGGCATAAATAGCAACAAAAACTGCTATAACAGGAGACAACACATTTTAGGAAAAATAAACTTGCTTCTCCTTAACTGTGGTCTCTCAAACAAGACATTAGTTTTTGATGATACTACATTTCGAATTTTATCACAAATAAATAATACATGTGTTATATTTAGACATTCAGTAGATTAGGTGGAGAAGCCCATCCACAATGGGGAGAGAAATCTGCTTTACTCAGTCTGCCCATTCAAATGTTAATCTCATATAGAAACACTGTCATAGACACCTGCAGAATACTGTTTAACCAAATATCTGGGCACGCCTAATTTTTCAAGTGTACAAATAGAATTTATCTTCATGTTGGCCTTGTGGGGCCACTTATCCATAGATCTAGTATGAGAGACCTTCCCTGCTGCACACATAAATGCCTCAGTTTGAGCTCCTATTCGAGGAGTGCCCTGTACCCTGGCCCATTCATACATGCTCTGCACCTCTAATAACGGCGGACACATATGACAGACAAGAAGGATGAGAAATGTTCCTTAATACTATACTGCAAATAGTATAAAAAGTAAAGAAATTCCGTGCTTGGCATAATTGTAATCAGGGTACAAGGAAGCACCACAAATAATCTAAGGCTAAAAAAATTGCATATTATTCTGCCTTGAGGACTTTATATTTTTAAAGTATGTACATATACACCAAGGAAGGACTAGAACACTAATTTTAGAATTCTCTACATGTTCTTAAATTCCCAATAGAGTTAATCCCTAAAACACAAAGTAGTATATCCATTTTACGTACCTACCTGTAAAGAGTTCATTTAAAGTAAGCTAGGGGTCACCAGGTAATTACAATAACACCAAAACTACAAAAACTTCATAACAATAAAAATATACATTCTCAAACAGAAGACCTCCCATTACAGAATAGTCAAAGTCATCACACTTAACTGAGAAAAGCAAAAATTACTTAAAAGTGAAAGTAAATCACAGCAGCTGACTATACAAGCTGCAAATGTTTAAATTATTCCGTTTACCAGGTTTTTAAATGAGAAAAAAAAATTCAGAGCTCAGTTTAAGTACATAATCAACAAAACCCAAGCATATTATATTTTAATGAGTTCCAATCACATTTCTAAGTAATTCATTGTGACATCCTGTAAGAGATGAGTGCTCGGATGCTCTACAAAGATGATTATGGAGCATTGTTGTTGGTATTTGGATGCTACAGGCAGAGCCAGATGGAAAAATAGTTGGGGAGACATGAGCTGCTGGAGAGGTTCAAGAAGTCATTATAGGAGGAGGATCCAAGATGGCGGATTAGACACAACTCCAGTGCACAACACCCAGCAAGAGAGACACGGACAACCCAGAGATCTCCTAGCTCTAACCAGAATACCAGCTCCATTTCAACGGGTCTGGTCCGAATGTGAGCAAAGCCCACTCAGGGAAGACTAAGGCGGGGGGAGGGGGTGCTGCTTCACCCAGAAAGTGCATCTGACTGGGCGATTTGGAGGCTCCACCTCTGGCGCTCTAGTCCGTACAGCACTTCCCCCTAAAGCCTTAGCAATACACAGAACAGGGGATTGTTGCCCAGTCAAGCGCTGGGAATCACAAGTGCAGGGTTGAATAAGACTCTGCAGTATTGAGCTATCGCCCCCTCCCTGCTGCCCAGAGAGGGAGCTGTAAGCAGGAGCAGCTGGGCGGCCCTACACCATGACCAGAGAGAGAGAAAGCTGAAAAGGGGGAGACTGCCAGGTGCGGCTGGGAGGTCCCTACCCTCCCCAACAAACACCAGAGGGCTGAAGCTCTGACTCTAGTGGGTTGCGTAGCCAGTGCCACAGTCGGTGATGAACCCTGAATGATCCAGCCCAGTGGAGGAAGGGCACAACCCACCACTAGAGAGATGGGACTGGGCTACATGTTTTAACAAAAAAACACAGCATGCCTACTTAGCAACGCGATGGCATTCTTGACAACCCAGCAGTGCCTACAGGTCAGCAGAAGAGGCGGGCCTAATCTCCCAACACAAACAAAAAAGACACAGGAAGCTTCCCTAGTAACCTGAGTCCCTAGAAACCCAGTAGCGCCCCCACAGGCACAAAAGTGACCTCCTCAAGCAGCTCTCTGACACCACAGCCAGGTAAATCCACAAAGATGGGAAACAACCAGGGGCAAAAAAGTTGAAACCACCAAAGACCAGAACACCTCTTCTCCTTCAAGGGATCACAACTCCTCAACAACACAGGATCACAACTTGACCTAGAAGGAGTGCAAATATTGATGAAAACAGGATTCAGAAGGTGGATAATAAACTTTTCAGAGCTAAAGGAACACATTCTAACTCAATGCAAAGAAACCAAAAAAGGTTAGATGAAATGCTAACTAGAATAAGACCAGCTTAGAGAACAACATAAACAACTTGATGGAGTTGAAGAACACAGCACGAGACCTACGTGAAGCAAACACAGAGTTTTAATAGCCGAATCAATCATTGAAGATCAACTCAATGAAATAAAAAGAGAAGGTAATACAAGAAAAAAAAGAGTGAAAAGAAATGAACAAAGCCTCCAAGAAATCTGGGATTTGTGAAAAAGCTAATCTACGCTTGACCGGTGTACCTCAATATGACAGGGAGAATGAATCCAAGCTGGAAAACACACTCCAGGATATTATCCAGGAGAGACTTCCCAAGCCTAGCAAGGCAGTCCAAATTGCTAATTCAGGAAATACAGAGAACTCCACAAAGATCTTCCTCAAGAAGATCAACCCCAAGGAAAGTAATTGTCAGATTCACCAGAGTCGAGATGAAGGAAAACCTGATAAGGGCAGTCCAGAGAGAAAGGTCAGGTCACCCACAGAGGGAAGCCAATCAGACACACAGCAGGTCTCTCAGCAGAAACTGTGCAAGCCAGAAGAGAGTGGGGACCAATTTTCAACATCCTTAAAGAAAAGAACTTTCAACCCAAAGTCTCGTGTCCAGCCAAACTAAGCTTCATAAGTCAAGGAGAAATAAAACCCTTTATAGACAAGCAATTGTTGAGAGATTTTCTAGCCACCAGACCTGCCCTACAAGAGCTCCTGAAAGAAACACTAAGCATGGAAAGGAACAAGTGCCAGTCACTGCAAAAGCAAACCTGGTTGACAAAGACCAAAAATGCAATGAAGAAAATGAGTCAACTAATAAGAAAGAAAACCAGCCAGTAACAAAATGGCAGGATCAGATTCACACATAACAGATATTAACATTGAATGTAAATGGCCTGAATGCCCCAATCAAAAGACACAGACTGGCAAACTGGATGAAGAGTCAAAACCCATCAGTGTGATGTCTCAAGAAACCCATCTCACATACAAAGACACACATAGACTCAAAATAAAGTGATGGAAGAAGATTTACCAAGCAAATGGAGAACAAAAAAAAGCAGGGGTTGCAATCCTACGTGTCTGATAAAATGGACTTCAAACCAACAAAGATCAAAAGAGACAAAGAAGAGACATTACATAATGGTAAAAGGATAAATTCAACAGGAAGAGCTGGGGCTGCTCCTAAATATATATGCCACCAACACAGGAGCACCCCAGATACATAAAGCAAGTTTTTAATGACCTAAAACGAAAGAATAAGACTCCCCACACAATAATAGTGGGGAGAACTTCAATACACCACTCTCAATATTAGACAGCTCGATGAGACAGAAAATTAACAAGGATATGCACGCCTTGAATGCAGAGCTGGACCAAGCGGATCTAATAGACATATGCAGAACGGTAGGCACCAAAATCCACAGAATATACATTTTTCTCGGCACCACATTGCACTTACTGTAAAATTGACCCACATTGCAAGCAAATGATTCCTCAGCAAAGTGCAAGAAGAATAGAAATCATAACAAACAGTCTATCAGACCACAGCGCAATCAGGCTGAGAACTTAGGATCAAGAAACAAACTCAAACCCGCACGAACACTTCGGAAACTAGACAACTTGCTTCTGAATGTTGACTCGATAAGCAATGAAACGAAAGCAGAGATAAAAGTCTTCTTTGAAACCAGCCGGAATGAAGACGCAACTTACCAGAATCTCTGGGACACCTTTAGAGTAGTATCGAGAGGGAAATTTATAGCAATAAATGCTCACCAGAGAAAAAGGAAAGATCTAAAATCGACACCCTATCCTCAAAATTGAAAGAACTAGAGGAGCAAGATCAAAAAAACTCAAAACTAGCGGAAAAGAGGTAGCTATGATGGGAGCAGAACTGAAGGAGATAGGAGACACAAAATACCCTTCAAGAAAATAAATAAATCCAGGAGCTGTTTTTCTTTAAAAGATCAGCAAAATAGACCACCCAGCCAGATAAATAAAAAAGCAAAGGGAGAAGGATCCAATAGATGCAATTAAAAACAATAAAAGCGAATATCACCACTGATCCCACAGAGATACAAAGTACCATCAGAGATTACTACAAACAGCTATACTCACATAAACCAGTAGAACCAGGAAGAAATGGAATTAAATTCCTAGAGCACGTGTGTCTACCAAAATTAAACATGAGGAAAGGCTGACGTGTTGGATAACTAATACAAAGGGTCTAGAGAGGACAAAATCAAAAGCTTATCAACCAAAGTCCAGGTTCAATGGGTTCCCTGGCGAAATCTTACTTTACGTTAGAAGAGGAGCCTGTTCTATCCTTTCTAAACTGCACAACCCAAGCAAACAGGGAGTTTTCTTTTTTCCTAACTCATTTTATGAGAAAACTGATATTATCTCGGCATACCAAAACCAGGCAGAGCACTCAACCAAAAAAAAAACTTCAGGCCAATGTCCGTGATTAACATTGATGCAAAAACCCTCAATGACAAACTGCAAACAGATTAACAGCACATTAAGAAGGCTATCCATTTTGACCCAGGACACTGCATCCCTGGGGATAAAGGCCGGTTCTAACATAACATAACCTATAAAAAATGTAATCCATTAACATAAACAGAACCAAAGACAAAAAACACATGATTATCTTAAGATGCAGAAGTCTCTCCACAAAATTCAACAGCCCTTCATGCTCAAAAAGTTTCTCAATAAACTGATTAATTTATTGGTATGTATTATTAAATTATAAAAACTATACCTTCCAAACCCACAGCCAAATATCAACACGTAGAGGGGAAGCCGGGAGATATTCCCTTTGCAATCTGTACCTAAATAAGAGGATGCCCCTCTCCTCACCACTCCTATTCCAAAATATAGAATTGGAAGTCTTAGCTAGCAATCAGGCAAGAAGAAGAAATACAGTGAATTATATTAGGAAAGTGCAGGACTTAAATGGTCTCCTTTACCTGCTATTGGGATTATCCATATTTAGAAGACCTCACCGTCTCAACCCAAAACCTTTAACTCTCTAATAAACTACTTTAGGAAAGTCTAGGAGAGCAAAATCAATGTGCAAAAGTCATAAGTATACCTATATTCCAGTCCAAAACAAATAGAGAGCCAAATCTAAGAGCGAATTCCCTATTTACGATTGCCCACAAAGCGAATAAAATACCAAGCAATACAACCAACAAGCTATGTAAAGGACCCCTTCCAAGGAGAATTACAAGCCACTGCTCAACGAAATAAGAGAGGACACAAACAGATGGAGAAACATTCCATGCTCACGGTTAGGAGAGTTAGTTTCGTGACAATGGCCATACCTGCCCAAAGTAATCTATAGATTCAATGCTCACCCCATCAACCTAACCAATTTACTTCTTCACAGAACTGCAAAAGCCACTTTAACTTCACACCCAACGACAAAGTAGACACTGCATAGCCAATAAAATCCTAACCAAACGAGGAAGGCCTGGGAACACATCATACCTCCTATACTTCAGTCTACACCACAGAGGCCAACAGTAATAAAACAGCACTGGCAATCTAGTACCAAAAATAGAGACATAAACCAACTAAAACAGTACAGTAACCCCATAAGAGTAGCATGACACATTCCGCAACCAGCATCCCACCTTTGGCAAACCCAGCAAAAACAAGCAATGGGGAAGTGACTTCATGTTTAATAAATCGTATTTGGGGAAACTGGCTAGCCATGTGGCAGAAAGGGAGAAACTAGCTTCCCTACTTGTCATCTTACAATGAAATTAATCTTTAGACGGATCAAAAGATTTAAACATCAAACCTAACACACCATAAAACAGTTAGAATAAAACTTAGGAACAGGCATCCAGGAATAGGTATAAAAAGGACTTCATGACAGCAACACCCAAAGCAATGGCAATAAAGCCAGGGTCAGACAAATGGACGGATCCCAAAAAACACCAGACCTTCGTACAAGCAAAAGGCAGGATCGTTAGAGTCTAATCAGAAGGCAAAAGAAGATGGGAAAAACTTTTTGAAATCTACCCATCTGACAAAGTGCTCATATCCAGCGTCTACAAAGAACTAAAATAAATAAACAAGGAAGAAACGTATAACTCCATTCCAAAAAGGCTGGGCAAAATGCAATGGAACAGAAGATCTTAAAAGAGGACAGATATTAGGCCAAAAAACTATCTCAAGCAAACCCCATCATCACTGGTCATGGAGAGAAAGCAAATCAGAGCACAAGACCAACAATAGCTATCATCTCACTCCAGTTATATTGGTGATTATTTAAAAATATGGACAAAGCAAGTAGTATGCTGGAAGATGATGTGATAAAACAGGCAATTCTTATTTTTTGGGAATGTAAATTAGTTCAACCATTGTAGAAGTCAGTGCTGTCTACTTCTCAAGGATCTAGAAATAAGAGTTCATTTGACCCAGCAGCTCCCCACTATTCGGTATATACCCAAGAAACTATAAATCTTTCTACTTGAAACAAATATCCACAAGTAGTGTTCATTGCAGCTAAACCCATCAACGAGAGCAAAGATCCTAAACCAGCCCAAATGCCCACGACCAATAGACTGGAAGAAGAAATTGTCTTACATATACACCGTGGAATACCACACAGCCATAAAAACGATGTGTTCGTGTCCTTTGTAGGGACTTGGAAGATACTGCTAAGCCATCATTCTCAGGCTAACTCATCCAAGCTCAGACAAGCCAAGTACCATATGCTCTCACTCAGTAGGTCGGTGTTTAGCAATGAGAGCAATGGACTAAGGGGAGAGGAGCATTAGACACAGAGGACAGTTAGGGGGTAGGAGAGAGACAGTGGGGGGTGGGGAGGGATAACATGGGGAGAAGATGCCAGATATGGTATGCA
>JAZHEH010001435.1:0-35161 GCA_036589455.1 Ateles fusciceps
GTGCAGTGGGTTCAAGCAATTCTCCTGCCTCAGCCTCCCAAGTAGCTAGGATTACGGGCATGCGCCACCATGCCCCGCTAATTTTGTATTTTTAGTAGAGACAGGGTTTCTCCATGTTGGTCAGGCTGGTCTCGAACTCCTGACCTCAGGTGATCTGCCTGCCTTAGCCTCCCAAAGTGCTGAGATTACAGGCATGAGACATCACACCCGACCCAGACACCATTTTCTGTATTGATCTGTCAAATTTTTGTTGTAGAGCTTTTTGGGCTCCAGGCAGCCACTATTCTCATGTTTTACATCAACTCATTTAATTTCCCCTTATGAGGTAAGAACTGTCATCCCCGTTTTACAGGTGAAGAGAAGGCACAGAGAGGCTGAGTTCCTTGCCTGAGGGTCCCACAGCAAGTAAGAGGCAAGGCCAGGATTCCAGGCCAGGCCAGGAGGCTCCCGGCTCTCTGTTGGCCCAGCCCTGGTCTTCTTAATGGGATCCCAGAATAAGGCTGGGATGAGGGGGAGAGCTGTGCCTGGCACTACTGCTAGCTTTCCAGGTGTAATAGGTTAAAAGTGTCCCCTAAAACATAAATCCACATTCTAACCCCCAGAACCTGTGACTGTGATCTTATTAGAAAAAGAGATTTGAAGGTGTCATTAAGAATCTGAGGATCTGGCAATGAGAACATTGGTGGACCCCAAATCCAAGGTGACGTGTTCCTGGAAGAGAGAGGCAGAGGGAGATTTTGGACACAGACACAGAGGGGAGGAGGCCTTGTGCAGATCGAGGTGGAGGCTAGAATCACGCAGTTCCAAGCCAAGGAATGCCTGGAGCCACCAGAAGCTGGAAGAGACAAGGAAGGGGCCTCCCTCGATCCTCTGGAGGAAGCAGGGCCCTGCTGAAGCCTTGACTTCAGACTTCTGCCCTCTAGAACTGTAAGAGAGATCAGGTTTTATTGTTTTAAGCTACTGAGTTCATAACTTGTTACTTGCGGCCTCAGGAAACTGACACCCTTGGTAAAATCTCTCCCCTCTCTGGGCCTCTGTGTCTTCGCCTCTGTGCCCACCATGCAGCTCCTGGCTCCCCTGCTCCTAAACCCTGACACCAGCTGGCCAAGGACCCCTCAGTACGTGTGGGGAGTATAGTGGGCCAGAGGCCTCCCAGAACTGCACTGGGCAGGCCCCAAGGCTTATGCCTGGAGCTGCCTCCCTCGACAGATGCACTGGGCTGGGATCAAGAGGTGTGGGCTCCGCTGCAGACCCCAGTGGCCTTGGACAAGGCACTGTTGTCCCCTGGGCCTGTGTCATCTGGGAGATGGGGAGCCCTCTCACCTGCTGGGTTTGCTGGGAGAATACACAGGGTTCTTTAAACATGACAGGGTCTCAGTCTGTCATGGACATGATTGTCATTGGCTTTTATCTATCTCTCTATTTCTATCCCCCCATCCATCCTCCTCTACCTACCTACCTGCCTACCTACCTCTACCTATCTATCTACCTACCTGTATATCTGTTGAGATGGGGTCTTGCTGTGTTGCCCAGGCTGAAACACAGTGGTGCAATCATGGCTCACTGCAGCGTTGACTGCCCAGGCTCAAGCAGTTCTCCCACCCACCCTCCCAAGTAGCTGGGACCACAGGCACATGCCATCATGCCCAACTAACTTTATTATTATTATTATTTGTATAGATAAGGTCTTGCTATGTTTTGCAAGCTGGGCTCAACTCCTGGGCTCAAGCAGTACCCCCACCTCAGCCTTCCACGAGTGCTGCGATTACAGACATAATATGCTGAGCCCAGTCTTTTTTAATTTAAAATTATTTTATTTATTATTATTTTTTGAGCCAGAGTCTCACTTTGTCACCCAGGCTGGAGTGCAGTGGCACAATCTCGGCTCATTGCAACCTCTGCCTTGTGGGTTTGAGCAATTCTCATGCCTCAGCTCCCCAAATAGCTGGGATTACAGGTGCCCACCACCATGCCCAGCTAATTTTTGTGTTTTTGATAGAGACGGGGTTTTCACTATGTTAGCCAGGCTGGTCTTAGACTCCTGACCTCAGGTGATCTGCCCACCTTGGCCTCCTAAAGTGCTGGGATTACAGGTATAAGCCACCGTGCCTGGCCTATTTTATTTTATTTTATTTTATTTTATTTTATAGAGTCAGAGTCTCACTATGTTGCCCAGGCTGATCTCGAACTCTTGGGCTCAAGCAGTCCCCCTCCTTGGTCTCCCAAGATGCTGGGATTACAGGTGTGAGCCACCACGCCAGGCCCATTGTCATTCTTGTAATGGGTTTTTCCTGAGCCACAACTACATGCCTGGCTGGACATGAAACCCCTCTCAAGGAAATAGGGTGAGTCCGATGCTGATAAAGACCTTCATTTTAGTAATGAGGACACTGAGGTCCAGAGACGTTAAGACTTACGGAGGCGCACAAGCTGGCCCAGGTCCCTGACACTTTAGTGCCCTGTGACTGCTGGGAGCCTTCTGGTAGATAGAAGGGACAGCTGGTGATGTGGCATGTTGGGATGAGGGAAGAGCAGGCAGAAGGGTGTTCCAGGCCGAGGGTACACTTGCATGAAGTCCTGGAGTGTGGAGTTTGATGCCGGGTAAGGCTGGGGCAGTGAGGGGCCCGGAAAGGCCCACTGGCTGCAGTCAGAGTGGGCTGAGCACGGTGTTCTCTGTGTTTCTGAGGCTGACCTCTGTGAACTCTGAGAGAGAGAGAGAAGGGATGCTTGTGTGTGCTCGCGTGCATGTGCGCCCAACCGTGAGGCCTGGCAGCCTTGTGAGACGGAGCCCATGTACAAGCAGCTCCGTTGTGTGTGCAGGGCTGCTTGCAGGCCATGGGCCTGGGATCTTAAGTGTGTATGAGTGTGAGTGTTTCCACCGGTGGAAAATGGGTGTATCTCTTGGCAGGAGGTGGGAATGTGAGTGGGCCTGAGGTCTAGGGAGAGCAAGCCTATGGCTGCAAGTGGGCAGACCACATGAGAGGAGTCTGGGAGCCTTTGCGTCCATGTGCGGGCATGTGTGTGCCTGCACCTCATGGTGTATGCACCAGTGGATGAGTGTATGCATGCCTGTGTACACAGTCATGCGCACACATATGCATTGTGTGTACGTGCGTGTATCTGTGCTTATGTGTATGTGAGTGCATGTGCCTGTGTGTGTCTGCTTGTGTCTGTGTACAAGCCTGAGTGTGCATGCTTGTGAGTTTTGCTTTCACATTCAATGCTAGTCAGAGGCTCCAGTTCCTGTAAACCTCATGGTCTCATTTGCCAGCAGACATCACACAGCAGTGGCATTGGGCACAACAGCCTAGGCTAGGTCTGGCCTATGGCTTCCCCCTTTCAAGCCTCTGGCTACAGGGTGTAGAGGGGGATGTAGGTGAAGGCAGGACACCTGACCCCCAGCTGGCTGCAAGCCCCACCATTCCTGGCATCTATGGCGTGAAGTCACCCATGGGAGTCTGATGGAAGTCACATTACTGGGACTGGGTAGGGCAGAGCTGTCCTGGGAAATGTGGGTATACCTTCATTGTATTAAAAGTGAAAATCAGATCACGCCTCTCCTCTGTCTCTCTTAAAACCCTCGAAAGAGTCCCTGTTGCATTTAAAACAAAACACCAGTCTCTACCCGGTATCTCAGGTATCACCAGGGCCCCACTGGCCAGAAAGACTTGGGAAGGAACCACCTGGCTCCACTGTGTGACTCTGGGCTTTGGGTCCCTTACTGTAAAGCAGAGTAGGAAGTCCTCGGAGGGGGCAGGGATGATCGTGTGCTTGTGGCTGTTCCTCTGGCCGGTGGGTAGATGCTGGGAGGCTTTGGAGACTTGGCCATGAAGGAGACAGTCCTCCTGGTGGGCCAGAACCTTTTCACTTTCCATATAGCCATATGAGATAGCAAAGAGTGGTTGCTTCCCCATGCTTTTTAAAAATTTTGATTTTACATTTTATTTTTTGAGACAAGGTCTTGCTCTGTTGCATAGGTGGAGTGCAGTGGTGCGATCACCACTTACTCAGCTTCGACCTCTCAGGCTCAAATGATCCTCCCACCTCAGCCTCCAGAGTAGCTGGGAACACAGGTGTGCACCATCACACCTGGCAAATTTTTATATTTTGTCTAGAAACAGGGTTTCCCTATCTTGCCCAGGCTTGTCTTGAACTCCTGAGCTCAAGTAATCCTCCCGTCTCAGCTTCCCAAAGTGCTAGGATTACAGGCGTGGGCCCCCGTGCCCAGCCCCCATGCCATTTCTGTGCCACTAGGAAATAACACTGGCTAGCCATGGTTGGCATTTCTGTTGTTCCAGAGTGAGATGAATAAGTGCTGCTTCTCTTAACCCTGACACTCCCCCACATGGTTGGTAGTAAAATTTTCACTCTTTTTGGCAGTTGAAGAAACTGAGTCCTGTTGAAGCAATGTGCTTAGGATCACGTGCTAGGAGGTGGTCGGCTGGAATGCAAGTCCAGGCAGGTGCTGGCTTGAGAGCCACTGCTCTATCAAGCCCTTCTCAGGCTTCCACTCAGGCCAAGGGAGGAGGACGACCCTCGGGCAGGAGCAGTATGAGCAAAGTTGTGGAGCTGGGACCGAGGACAGCATGTCAGGGAGAGAGAGGGGAAGAGCTCTGTGGCCAGTGGGGGAGAAGCTGTGAGGTCAAAATGGAGAGGTAAGAGGCGGGAGGAGTGTGGAGGTCCTTGAATGCTGGCATGAACACTCCGGGCCTTCTCGGGGTGGAGAGCACAGGGAGGGGGTGTCTAGCCACCTCCTGGCCGAGTGCTCTGGCTCAAACTATCTTTGTATCAGGCGAGGGCACCTGCATGGATACAGTCGCTCAAGCCCCAAACCCTGGCTCCTTCCGTGACTTCTGTCTTTGTCTCCCCTCGTCGGGCCTCCTCGTCGGGCCGTAGGGGAGTAGACTGAAACTACAGCTGCAGCCCCTGGCTGGTCTCATGGTCTCATGGTCTCTCGCTCCTCTGCCCCCACAGCCCAGCCTCCACCCCGGCAGCCAGGGGTGTCTACTGAAAATGAAAATCAGATCATGTCTCTCTCTCTCTCTCTTTTTTTGATATGGAATATCCCTCTGTTGCTAAGGCTGGAGTGTAGTGGCGCAATTTTGGCTAACTGCAACCTCCACTTCCCTGGGTTTAAGCAATTCTCCTGCCCCAGTCTCCCAAGTAGATGGGATTACAGGCTGCCCACCACCACGCCCAGCTAATTTTTGTATTTTTAGTAGAGACGGGGTTTCGCCATGTTGGCCGGTTCGTCTCAAACTCCTGACCTCAAGTGATCCTCCCACTTTGGCCTCCTAAAGTGCTGGGATTACAGATGTGAGCCATGGCACCCAGCCCCTCTCTCTCTCTCTCTCTCTCTCCTCTGCTCCAGAGAATGCCCGCTCCTGATGCATTTAGAGCAAAATCCAAATTCCTTGAAGTGGCCTGTGAGTCTCTACCCGATCTTGCCTCACCTACCTCTTGACCACATCACTGACTGTCCCAACCACTGAGTACCCACACTGGTCTTTCTGTTCCTCATACACACCAGGTCGCTCCATGCCGCAAGGCCTTCACGTTCGACATTCCCTCTGGTAGGAGTGCCCTTCCCCAGGCCACCAGCCCCTTCTCGTCATTCAGGTCTTAGCAGAGGGAGCCTGCCCAGATAAGCCTCTCTCCCCCTCCCTCCTAGTTTATTTCCTTCATCTGCATGTGCTCAGCACCCAAAACTGTCTCTTGCTCTCTCCTCACCTTCACCAGATTATAAACTCCATAAAAGCAGGGTCTTTGTTGATTTTGTTCACTGCCACACCCCAGGCATTTAGTGAGCACTTGTTGAGTGCAGAAATTAGACTGTCTTCCCCTCTGTAAAATAGGATCACATCACAGCTCCCGGCAGGGCGGTGGTGTGGCTCAGGATAACGCTTGTACATAGTTGGACTTCTTCCCTACTGGCCCAAGGAGTTACCTGGCCACCCCCTCCTGGAGCCTAGCCTCCTCCAGCTCCCCCAAGCCCTCTGCCCTGGCAGTGGACACCTTAGCAGAGGGGCTGTCCTCCAGACCCTTTGCAGCCAGGCCTTGCTGCCCACAGATCCCTCAGGACATCTGAGGGGGTTGTTACCCAGAACCCAGCCCCAGTCTCATGAAAATTCTGTCTCCCAGTCCAGCAACTGTGGCCTCCTTCATTCGGCCTTTTAAAAGAAATTCTTGGACTGACTCACACTTCCTTTGTCCCCCAGCTGGGTTCACTCAAGTGTCATTGTTTTGCAAGGCTGAGGTTCGAGTCCCTCAGAAGCAATCTCTAGTGCAGGGACGCTATATGCTTCAGTGAACCTCGAATGGGGGTTAGGCCCCCTAGAAAACCTCATCCCAGGACAATTGGGAAGCTCCCCCTCACTGGTGGTCAGGGCATTCTGGGTTAGAAAAACTGCTTTGGGGCTTTGGCAGGTGTTCATTTTATCCATCCCCTGCCTCCCCCACCTAACACCTTCCCAAAGTCACTCAGAAAAGTGCCCCTGCTGCCCTGGGGGGTGCATTTCAACGTCTCATGTCCCCTGCTTTCCTTCCTTCCCCATGAAATTGGGTGTTCAGATTCAGCACACTTCTCGGAAGGTTTGTTTCTTTCTGTGCAAACACATGGAGTGATGCGTGGTCTCGATTTTCTAGAACAGTTCCACTTTCACAGAATTGCGGTTATTTTGAGAAAAAGGGTACAACAATATACTGGCTTGAGTTTCTTGTTTATTCCCTGGAAGAGTTTTTGTGTAAATAAAGTCACACTGCTCAGGGGAAAGAAATCCCTGAGGAATTCCCTGGAGAGAAAGGGATGGGTGATATTTAACCCGTTCTCTCCCCTGTCACCATAGAAAGAACTGGAGTTTTGGAGGTAGGTTGATTTCTGGATACTTTTTTTTTGTGGGGGTGGGGGTGGGGTTCGAAACTTTTTTAGTTCTGACTATTTTTTTAGAGGCAGGGTCTTGTTTTGTCATCCAAGCTGCAGTGCAATGGCTCGATCACAGCTCACTGCAGCCTCAACTTCCCAGGCTCAAGTGCTCCACCTCAGCCTCCCCGAGTAGCTGGGACTACGGGCACACACCACCATGCCTGGCTAATTTTTAAATTTTTGGTAGAGATAGGGATCTCCCTGTGTTACCCAGGCTGGTTTTGAACTCCTGGGCTCAAGCAATCCTCCTGCCTTGGCCTCCTAAAATGTTGGGGTCATAGGTGTGAGCCACTGCGCCGGACTGGAGTCATTTTTAGTAAATGGAAGTGAAATTCACATAACATAAAATTAACTAATTTGAAATGAACAATTCAGTGATGTTTAGTAAATTTACAGTGTTGTGCAACTGCCACCTCTCTTTAGTTGTAAAACATTTTCATCATGCCCCAAGGAAAGGAAACTCTGTATCCATTAAGCAGTCACTCTCCACTTCCTCTTCTCCGTGATAGTTAACTTAAGTACCACCGGGCTTTCTTGGCTGAAGTCCCTGCAAGAGGAGAAAAGTGTTTTCCAGCTGGGCCACCACCTGTGACAAGTTGTCATTTGCATGGAGCTGGGATTCTGTTCTGGGTAAGTATGTGCCATTCTATAACTTTTTTTTTTTTTTTTTTTTGAGACAGGGTCTTGCTCTGTTGACCAGGCTGGAGTGCAGTGGTACAGTCTCAGCTCATTGCAACCTCCGCCTCCCGGGTTAAGTGATTCTCCCACCTTAGCCTCCCAGCTGGGACTACACGCGCCCACCACCACGCCTGGCTAATTTTTGTATTTTTTGGTAGGGACAGGGTTTTGCCATGTTGGTCAGGCTGATCTCGAACTCCTGACCTCAGTGATCCACCTACCTCAGCCTCCCAAAGTGCTGGGTTTACAGGCGTGAGCCACCGTGCCTGGCCCCATTCTATACATTTTAGCACAGCTGAGAGTGTCTAACCACCACCAAAATCAGGACACAAAAGAATTTCATCCCCCCCAGAAAATTCCCTCTTCCTGCCCTTTTATGGTTGTCCCTTCCCCTGCTCCCGGCCCCTGGCAACCACTGGTCTGTTTTCTGTCCTAGAGTTTTAGCTATGCCCAAGTGTCAGATGAATGGATTCCTGTAGATGTAAACTTTTGGGTCTGGCTTTTTTTGCCCAACACAAAGTATTTGAGATTCATTCAAGTTGCTGGTTGTATCAGTAGTCCACGCTTTTTCATGGCTGAGTAGTAGTTTATGGTGTGGATGTACCATAGCTTATTAAATTCCTCTGTTAAATTGGGTTGTCTCCAGTTTGGGGTGATGATGAATAGCCTGCTCTAAACATTTGTGTATAGGTTTTTGTGTGAATGTAAGTCTTCTTTTCTTTTTGACACAGGGGCTTGCTATGTTGCCCAGGCTGGAGCGTAGTAGTGTGATCATAGCTCACTGCAGCCTTGACCTCAGGGGTTAAGTGATCCTCCCACCTAGACCTCCCAAAGTGTTAGGACTGTAGGTGTGAGATGCCATACCCAACCTTGAATCTAAGTTTTTATTTCCCTGGGTTAGACACCCAGGAGTGGGAACGCTGGGTTGTATGAGAGCAGATGTGATTCTGCACTGTTTGACCTGGGTAAGTTAAACCTCTGTGGATCTCAATCTCCCATTTCTGTAAAATGGGAATAAGAAAAGTGCCAACTCCATTGGGTTATTGTGAGGATCAAATGAGATGCATAAGGCACACGGTAAGTGCTCAATAAATGTTACCTTTTGCTTTTGGGTTGGATTTTGTTTCATCTGTATCTGTGGCCATGTTTTCACCTGCGGCAGGGGAGCTGTCGGCCAGTGCTGTTGCAGGAGGTGGGGTGTGAGGATTTCCCTGAACCGCCTTTCTGGGGCCAGAGATTGGACTCTTGGGGAATTCATTATCAAGTCTGGTAGTAGACAGAGGTCCTCTCTGTAGAAAAAAGCATGAGTTAGGATGCTCCAGTCCCTTTATTCCACAGAAGGGGAAAGTGAGGCTCAGAAAGGGACAGAGTCTTGCCCAAGGCCACTGAGCCAGACAGTGGCAGAGAAACAGTTGGTCCCAGAGCTCCTAACTTGCCAGCCCCATGTACCTCCACCTTGATTCCAGTGGCCAGTGTTTGTGGAATGACTGAATGAATTAGTGAGAACACATTCCTAACACATTAGGAACGCAAGCTCTGCAGCCAGCCTGCCAGAGTTTCACATCAGTTTCTTCTTGCACAAGTTGTGTGATTTTGAGCACATTCTTTGACCTCTCTGAATCTCAGTTTCTTCATCTGTAAAATGGGTACAATCCTCATGTCTATTGTACAGGGTGATCAGGAGGCTTATATGAGGTAATGTATGCAAAGACTTACAACAGTGCCAGGCACACAGTAAGTGCTGAATTAAAGCTAACTTTGGCCAGGTGGAGTAACTTAAACCTGTAATCCCAGTGCTTTGGGAGAACAAGGAGGGAGGATCCCTTGAGCCCCAGAGTTTGCGACCAGCCTGAGCAGCATAGTGATGACCCCATGTTTACAAATAATTTAAAAATTAGCCAGGTGTGGTGGTATGCACCTGTAGTCCCTCTACTCAGGAGGCTGAGGCAGGAGGATTACCTGAGCCGGGGAGGTTGAGGCTACAGTGAGCTATGATCATGCCACTATACTCCAGCTCGGGCAACAGAGTGAGACTGTCTTAAAACAAGGTAATTTTTTAAAGGAAATTCATGACAAGGACATGGTGGGGGCTGCAAACAGGTATTTTTGCAGGGAGTTCGTGGTCCTGCCAGTGATGGAGCAGGTCTCCTTCTTGGTTTATTAAAAAGTTGAGGAAAATTTGGACAATTCATGTCCAGGGACCTGTGACCAACAGAAAATAGCTCCTACCTTTACCTACTCAGAGCTGCGCTAATACAGAAGCCATAGCCACAGGGGCCAACTGAGCACTTGAATGGTGGCTTAATACGAGTTCAGATGAGCTGTCAGTGTCAGTTATACAATGGATTTCAAAAACGCGGTACAAGCAAAGGTCCTGAGGCAGGAGGGTACCTGTATGTCTAGGGACCACAGAGCGGTGTGTGGGAGATGAAGGCAGCGATGTAATCTTGGAGCATCTGTTTCTGTGTCTGTCTCTCCATTTGACTGTTGCTTCCTTTGGGTAGGGGCTGCATCTGCCTTGTACGTCTCCATAGCCCCAAGGGCTGGCACGGTATCTGGCATATAGTAGGTGCCTACTCCGTGTTTGTTGAATGAATGAATGCATGTTGGTGGTAACTAAATCCAGCTGAGTTCAACTGAGCACAAGGAGAGAGAGGACCAAATGCCTGCTGTAATGGACACTGGTGTGTGCCAGGGTCCCCACTTCTAGACAGAGGCACTCACTCCCCAGCCTCTGGGAGAGCTGGTGGCTGATGGTTGGTGCCCAGCTAAGTCTCTCTCTGGGCATGGTCCGCTGGACCCCCCACCCCACAGGACAGCACACCTCCAATGACTGGTGAATATGGAGTACAAAAGCCTGGCCCCCTTTCCCCCAGGCAGGGACAGCTCTGCCACGCTAGTTCAGCTACAGAACTTCCCCAGAGATGACTGAGGCCTTTGTTGTGACTGCATTGCAGCTCAGCTCCTCTGCCTGTCCTCCTGACCTCGCTCTCATGCAGGTGCTGCCTCCAAGAGCACTCCCCAGTAAACCTCCTGCTCACTCATCCGTGGGCTTCCCTGGGAACCTGACCTGTTACTCCTCTCAAGCCATAACCTTGTCATTCATTGATTCATTCATTCAGTAAGTCAGTAAATATGTACTGAACAGCTATGCCTCAGGCATTGTTTTGGGATCCAGCAGCAACCCCAAACAGACCAGGACTGTTTGTGTAGGGATGCTGGCCATCGAGTTTTTAGATTCCACCAAGCCTGAATCTCACCATCTCCAGCCCCGCTGTGGCCATGCCACCCCTGGGAGGTCTGGCTGCCTCAGCTCCCTAGAGTGGCCCCTAGAAGGTGTGGACAGGTGTGGTGAGAGGAAGGGAGCAGACCAAGGAGCCCAGGTCCATGGAGTCAGACAGACCCAGGCTTGAACTCAGCTGAGTGCTTTTTTGCACTTCCCTAGTGACTAGTGATGTTGAGCATCTTTTCATGTGCTCATTGGCCATTTGTATACGGTGTTAGTCCGTTTTCATTATTGTAAAGGAATACCTGAGGCTGGGTAATTCATAAAGAAAAGAGGGACTGGGCGTGGTGGCTCACATCTATAATCTCAGCACTTTGGGAGGCTGAGGTGGGTGGATCACCTGAGGTCAGGAGTTCGAGACCAGCCTGGCCAATATGGTGAAACCTTGTCTCTACTAAAAATACAAAAATCAGCCAGGTGTGGTAGTGTGTGCCTGTAATCCCACCTACTGAGGAGGCTGAGGCAGTCAAGTCACTGCACTCCAGCCTGGGTTAAGAATGAGATCCTCTCAAAAAAAAAAAAAAAAGAAAAAAAGAGGGCTGGGTGCAGTGACTCAGGCCTGTAATCCCAGCACTTTGGGAGGCTGAGGTGGGAATATTACTTAAGTTCAGGAGTTTGAGACCAGCCTGAGCAACATAGCAAGACCTTTATCTATATAAATAAAAATAAAAGTAGCTACCAAAAAATAGGTGGCGTGTAGTCCCAGCTACTTGGGTGGCTGGGTAGGAGGATTGCTTAAGCCTGGGAGACTGAAGCTGCAGAGAGCTATGATTACGCCATTGCACTCTAGCCTGGGTGACACAGTGAGATACTGTCTTAAAAATAAAATAGAAAAGAGGTGTATTTGGCTCATAGTTCTGCTGGCTATACAAGCATGGCACCAACATTTGTTTGGATTCTGCTGAGGCCTCAGGAAGCTTTTACTCTTGGTGGAAGGCAGAGGGGGAGCAGGCATGTCACGTGGTGAGAGAGGGAGGGAGGAGGTGCCAGGCTCTTTTAAACAACTAGACCTCAAAGGAACTCAGAATGAGAATTCATTGCTGCGAGGACAGCACCAATCCATTCATGAGAGATCCGCCCCCATAACCCACACACCTCCCACTAGGCCCAACCTCTAATATTGGAATGATGTCACATTTCAACATTAGAAGAGAGATTTGGAGGAACAAAACATCCAAACCATACCATATACCTTCTTTGGAGAAATGTCTGTTTAAGTCCTTTGCTCATTTTTAAATTGTTTTGTTGTGGTGGTGGGTTTCAAGTGTTCTTTATATATTCTAGATACTAGATCCTTATCAGATATATGACTTACAAATATTTTTCCCATTCTGTAAACTGTCTTTTCACTTTTTGGATAATGTCCTTTGATGCACAAAAGTTTTTGCTTTTTATAAAGTCCAGTTTGTTTTCTTTTATTGCTTTGCTTTTGCTGTCATCTCTAAAGATCCATTGCCAAACCCAAGGTTGTGAAAATGTACTCTTCTGTTTTCTTTTAAGAGTTTTACAGTTTTAGCTCTTACATTTTGGCCTTTGATCCATTCTATATGTAAGAGAGGGGTGAAACTTTCTTTTCTTTTCTTTTTTTTTTTTTTTTTTTTTGAGGGAGTTCTGCTCTGTCACTCAGGCTGGAGTGCAGTGGCAGGATCTCGGCTCACTGCAACCTCCACCTCCTGGGTTTAAGCAATTCTCTGCCTCAGCCTCCTAAGTAGCTGGGATTACAGGCACCTGTCACTATGCCCGGCTAACTTTTTTATTTTTTGTAGAGATGGGGTTTCACCATCTTGGCCAGGCTGGTCTTGAACTCCTGACCTCGTGATCCACCCACCTCGGCCTCCCAAAGTGCTGGGATTACAGGTGTGAGCCACTGTGCCTGGCCTCAAACTTTCTTCTTTTTCTTATATTCTGGCATTATTTATTAAATGATTCTTTTCCCATGGAATGATCTTATTGGCCCTTGTTGAAAAGCCATTAGGGGCCAGGCGCAGTGGCCCCTGCCTGTAATCCCACACTTTGGGAGGCCAAGGCAGGCAGATCACCCGGGGTCAGGAGTTCAAGACCAGCCTGGCCAACATGGTGAAACCCTGTCTCTACTAAAAATACAAAAATTAGCCAAGCGTGGTGGTACATGCCTGTAGTCCCAGCTACTCAGGAGGCTCAACCTGGGAGACGGAGGTTGCAGTGAGCCGAGATCATACCACTGCACTCCAGCCTGGGTGACAGAGTGAGACTTCATCAAAAAAAAAAAAAAGGAAGGAAGGAAGGAAGGGCCATTGGAAATAGATGTATGAGTTTATTTCTGGACACTCATTCTACCCTCTGGATCTCTATATGTCTGCTCTTATGTCAGTACCACACAGGTTTGAGTATTGTAGACTTAGTGCCTTTTTGAGCCTCAGGTCTTTTCTCTCCTATAAAGGGAGGGCAGAAGTAGGTCTCTGGCAGGGGCTTGTGGATGAAATGAGCTGGACTAAGTCATCGCAGCTGGCAGCGTGCTTGGCCTGTAAAGTAGTGGAGCAGTTACTGTTATTATTATATGTAAGAAGGAGGCTGTGCTTAAAGACTCCTCCAGAGAGCTGGAAATGTATGTTAGCCAGTTTAGGCTGTTAAAATACTGTAGACCAGGTAACTTACAAACAACAGAAATGTATTGCTCATAATTTTTTTTTTTGAGATGGGGTCTTGCTCTGTCGCCTACGCTGGAGTGCAATGGTGCAGTCACGGCTCACTGCAGTCTCCACCTCCTGGGTTGATGTGATCCTCCCACCTCAGCCTCCCAAAGTGCTGGGGTTACAGGTGTGAGCCACTGTGCCCAGGCTGCTCATAGTTCTCGAGGTGGGGAAGTCCAAGACTGAGGCACTGGGAGATTCAGTGTCTGGCGAGGACTCTAATTCTGGCTCACTGTGTCCTCACGAGGTGGAAGGGACAAAAGACCTCTCTGGGGACCCTTTTTATAAGGACACTAATCCCTTTCATGAGGGAGGGCTCCACCCTTACTCATGAGACCTAACCACCTCCCAAAAGACTCACCTCCTAACACCTTCACATTGGGAATTTTCTTTTTCTTTCCTTTTTAAAATATTCTTTTTACATTTTTTCCCTTTTATTTTTAGTTGACATGTAAAATGTACATATGTAGGAGATACAGAGTGGTATTTTAATACGTGCATACACATGTGATGATCGAATCAGGATAATTAGCATATCCATTTCAAACATTTATCAATTCTTTGTGTTATAGTCATTGAAAATCATCTCTTATAAAGTGTTTTGTTTTTGTTTTTATTTTTTTTTTTGAGATGGGGTCTCACTCTGTCACCCAGGCTGGGGTGCAGTGGCACAATCTCGGCTCACTGAAACCTTCACCTCCTGAGCTCAAGCGATCCTCCCACCTCAGCCTCCGAGTAGCTGGGACTGTAGGCACGCACCAGCATACCTAATATATATACACATTTTTTTGTAGAGACAGGATTTCTCCATGTTGCCTAGGTTGATCTCAAACTCCTGAGGTTAGCCACTCGCCCACCTCAGCCTCCCAAGGTGCTGGGTTACAGGCGTGAGCCACCACACCGGGCCTCTTCTAGTTTTTTGAGAATATACAATAAATTATAGTTAACCATATACAGTGGAACATATGAATTTGGGAGGAGAGGGCACAAATATTCTATTCACACCATGGCAGTGTGCGGTGGGGTGCAGACGTCACCATCAGTGCACAGGGCCCGGGAGTGTCAGTCATCAGGCAGTGAGGTGAGACTTCACCCTATTCTACCCACGCTCCCCTGAGGCCAGCCTTGGACCTGCCTAAAGTGGAAGAAAAAGGGCACCAGAGTCCAAGAAGCCTCAGCTTTCACAGTGACCTGGTGATATTCTGTGAGTAAGGGAAGAGGAAGTTTGCTTGTCACTGAGTGGGAGGGATCTGGGTCCCAGAATCATTCTAGGGCGCCACCCCCAGACATTGCAGCGCAGGAAGACTGTGCTGCAGCCCTGGCACCTACAGCTGTCCCCAGATGATGAGTTATTGAAAGAACTGTGCCGTGAACACCATGCACCCCCCATGCGGAGTCCATAATGAACAGTTGACTCTAGTCACCTTCTCTCAGCTCTAGACCACGTGTCCTTCCCTCTATCCACCCATCCATCCACCTTATTTATTTTATTTTTTGTTGCATTTCAAAGTACGTTGCAGAAATTCCATCCACTGCCCCTTTGTATACCTTGGCAGGCATTTCATTAACTACAGTTCAAAATGTGTGTCTGAGGCCGGGCACAGTGGCTCACACGTGTAATCCCAGTACCTTGGGAGGCTGAGGTGGGCGGATCATGAGGTCAGAAGTTCAAGACCAGCCTGGCCAACAGAGTGAAACCTCGACTCTACTAAAAATACAAAAATTAGCTAGGTGTGGTGGTACATGCCTGTAATCCCAGCTACTTGGGAGGCTGAGGCAGGAGAATCGCTTGTACCCAGGAGGCAGAGGTTGCAGTGAGCCAAGATAGCGCCACTGCACTCCAGCCTGGGCAAGAGAGTGAGACTCCATCTGAAAAAACAAAAAAAACAACAAACTAAAATACGTGTCTGTGTATTTTCATAAAACCTGTATTTCACCCACAAAAAAAAATTCCCCAGGGGAATTCTTCCCTGGTGCCAAGCCTGGGTAGGGAGTCAGACCTTATGTTAAGAACCACCGTCCTGATTACTGAGAGACACCTGAGAAGAAGACTTTGTAAGGGTTCCCAGGGTGCGGATTGGTCCCTGGCTCTACCTCCTAGCTGTGTGGTCTGGGGCAGGTCACACCATCTTTCCAAGCCTCAATGTCATCATCTCTAAATTGGGCTTAAGAAAAGTATCTACTTCTTAGGGTTGTCATGAGGAATAACTGAGTCTCTGCACATGACGTGCCTGGCATGGTGCCTGGCACATAGTAAGGGCTCAGTTAATAACAGCCTTTGCTGTTATGAAGATGTCACTCTATGGATACCTTCCAGAACAACTGCTTTTCTTTTCTTTTCATTTTTTTCTTTTTTTTTTTCTTTTTTGAGATGGAGTCTCACCCTGTCACCCAAGCTGGATTGCAGTGGCGTGATCTTGGCTCCCTGCAACCTCCACCTCCCAGGTTCAAGCGATTCTCCTGCCTAAGCCTCCTGAGTACCTGGGATTATAGGTGCCCGCCACCATGCCTGGCTAATTTTTTGTATTTTTAGTAGAGACAAGGTTTTACTATGTTGGTCAGGCTGGTCTCGAATGCCTGACCTCGTGGTCTACCCGCCTCAGCTTCCCAAAGTGCTGGGATTACAGGTGTAAGCCACTGTGCCTAGCCTTTTTTTTTTTTTTTTTTTTTAAGACCGAGTTTTGCTCTTGTTGGCCCAGGCTGGAGAGCAATGGTGTGTTCTTGGCTCACTGCAACCTCCACCTCCTGGGTTCAAGCAATTCTCTTGCCTCAGCCTCCCAAGTAGCTGGAATTACAGGGGTAAGTCACCATGCCCAGCTAATCTTGGTATTTTTAGTAGAGACAGGGTTTCACCATGTTAGCCAGGCTGGTCTCGAACTCCTGACCTCAGATGATCCACCCACCTCGGCCTCCCAAAGTGGTGGGATTACGGGCGTGAGCCACTGCGCCCGGCCCAGAACAACCCATTTTCGTAGGGTAGTAGGGTTCTTTGTTTCTGGAAGCCAGAAGCATTTTGGCCTGATCGGCCTGGGAACTGGTGAATGGGCAGGTTGAGAGTAAAGCCAGGGCCTACAATTCCTCTCATATTACCTTTGTCCTCACTGGTGCAGGTGGCAGGAAACCCCCTTAAAGGATCTTTGATCTCACTGGGAAGCTGGGGCTCAGGGAGGCTGGCACAGGGGGTTGCTTCAGGCCTTAGCATGAGGGTGATGGATTGTAGTGTAGGGGATGGGGGATAATCCTCCCTGGAAGGGAGGCTCACCCAACATGTGTCAACAGACCCCAGTTGTCTGCTCATGACTGTAATTTAAGATGCCGATTTTGCAACTCCTGGAGCTGGTGAAACACTAGAGCCCCTTGGGTATTTTGTAGGAGATTTAAGGAGCTGCAAATTAGTGAACACGCAGGCTGCCTTGGTGCCTGGAGCAGAGCTCACATTCTAGAGAGAGTTTGCAGATTGGCAGATCACAGGCCAGAGTCATTCCACAGATGACTTTCAGGGGCACATGGTTTGTTTTTGTTCCTTTATTTTAGAATTGAATTCCTTGCTAGCATTTTTTTTTAAACATGGAGATTATACATGGAAATGTTTTGAGCCAGGCACAGTGGGTCACACCTGTAATCCCAGCACTTTGGGAGGCTGAGGAGGGTGGATCATCTGAAGTTAGGAGTTCGAGACCAGCCTGGCCAACATGGTGGAAACCCCATTTCTACTAAAAATATGAAAAATTCTCCGGGCATGGTTGCGGGTGCCTGTAGTCCCAGCTACTTGGAAGCCTGAGGGAGGAGAATCATTTAAACCTGGGAGGTGGAAGTTGCAGTGAGCCAAGATCATGCCATCGCACTCCAGCCTGGGCGACAGAGTGAGACTCTATCTAAAACAAAAACACACGCAAAAAGAAAATGTCTTGAAAAATCAGATCTAGCAACAGTGGGCCCACAGTCCTGCATGACAATCATTTGCTGAGTGATGGACCCCTTTTGCCGGGACATCAGAAGGCCAGTTTTTCCCTGCTACAACAGGGTTACCTGTCTGTCTGCTGCTGACAACTTAGTTTGAGACCCCAGGCTTTACTGGTAAGATAGACCCAGACTCAACTATTTATCAGTGAGTATTGTAGCTTAGGACAGTGATTCTCCATAGAGGTGACTGAGCACCCTAGGGGACAGTGGCATTGTCTGAAGACATATTTTGGTTGTTGCAACTTGAGGAGGGTGCCATGGCATCTAGTGGGTGGAGAGCAGGGATACTGCCCGGCATCCTACAGTGCACACAACAGCCCCAACAAAGATTATCCAGCCCCAAATATCAGTAGAACTGAGGTTGGGAAACTGTGGATTAGGGGCACCAGCAAACTGGTCTCGAAGGAAGAGGTTAATTCCAGTGGTGGGGCTCAAGAAAGGCTCCCTGAATAGAAGAGGTCTCGCTGGTGAGCAGGCACCTGATGATGTTCCTGCTCCCTTCTCAGCCCAGGCGCCTGGTTACTTTATAGGTCAGGGTTGAGGTGTTATATTAGTCTGTTCTGACGCTCTTATAAAGAACTTCCCAAGACTGGGTCATTTATAAAGGAAAGAGGTTTAATTGACTCACAGTTCTGCAGGGCTGGGGAGGCCTAGGAAACTTAGAATCATGGCAGAAGGGGAAGCAAACATGTCCTCTTTACTTGATGACTGTGCCAGGTTTCAACTGCGAGCAATTGAGGGGAAGGCATGTCAGTCAGAGAACAGCACAAGCAAAGGTCTGGAGGGTACCTTTGATGGGTCGTGGTGGGGGAGAGTGTGGACAGTGAGATGGAGCCTGTGGTTCGAGGATACATGAAGTTTGGGGTCAGATGGATTTGGGTTTAAGTTCTGACTCTACAGCTCACTGGCCATATGCCTTCAGGCTTATCATTGGCCTGAACCTCAGTTTCATCACCTGTAAAATGGGGATAAGAAATGAGGTTATGTAAGGCCAGACACATCTATCCCCAGTCCTCCATTCTACTCTGCATCCCAGCCATTCTTAAATACTGGCAGTTTGCTACATGCTTCTTGCTTCCTCTCCCCTGTCTGGGCTCTCCGTGTGCAGTTCCCTCTGCCAGGAATGCTCACATTTCAGATGTGTGGATTACACCATCAAGGTGTTATAAACCCGGTGCTGATATGCTCAGACTTGTGTTTTGAAAAGATCACTCTGCCGGGCAACATGGTGTTGGGCTTGTGGGGGGCAGGGAATCTGGAGGCCAAGGGAATGATGGGGAATTCTCAGGCCCACACAAGAAGCCTGGGAGCTTCTGCCTTCACCCTCTCTCCCTTCCCCATCACTTCTCTGGCCTTAAGGTGCCTTGGGGGAAGGTCAGTGAGGACCCAACAGACATGAACAGGTTGCATTCTCTCTTGGTTAATGTTCCTGCTCCCTTCTAAGCCCAGGCACCAGGTTACTTTATAGGTCAGGGTTGAGGTGTTGTATTAGTCTGTTCTCACGCTGTTATAAAGAACTTCCCAAGACTGGGTAATTTATAAAGGAAAGAGGTTTAATTGACTCACAGTTCTACAGGGCTGGGGAGGCCTCAGGAAACTTAGAATCATGGCAGAAGGGGAAGCAAACATGTCCTTTACATGGCAGCAGGAAGGAGAAGTGCTGAGCAAAGGGGCAAAAGCCCCCTATAAAACCATCAAATCTCGTGAGAACCCACTATCACGAGAACAGCATGGGAGTATCAGCCCCCATGATTCAATTACCTCCCATAGGGTCCTTCCCACGATATGTGAGGATTATGGGAAGTACAATTCAAGATGAGATTTGGGTGGGGACACAGGCAAACCATATTAGATGTAGAGGCAAAACCTCATAGAGGCTACTGAGAGTCTATGGTCAATCCACCTAGCTTCCTTAGCCTCAGTTTCCTCACCTGTGTAGAACAGAGGTTTTCAAGGGTCTGTGGGGTATATGGGATACTTCCTACAAAGTTCTTACAACAGGACCTGGCTCAATTTTATAAAAATCAAACTCTTGCCTGGGCACGGTGGCTTACACCTATAATCTCGGCACTTTGGAGGCCAAGGTGGGTGGATCATGAGGTCAGGAGTTTGAGACCAGCCTGGCCAATATGGCTACTAAAAAGTACAAAAATTAGCTGAGCTGTGGTGGCGTATGCCTATACTCCCAGCTACTCAGGAGGCTGAGACAGGAGAATCGCTTGAACCTGGGATGCAGAGGTTGCAGTGAGCTGAGATCGTGCCACTGCACTCCAGCCTGCCAGCCTGGGCAACAGAGTGAGACTCTGAAGAAAAGAAAAAAAAATGAAGTTTTTTTTTTTTTTTCTTTTCTCCATGTTGGTCAGGCTGGTCTCGAACTCCCGACCTCAGGTGATCCGCCCACCTCGGCCTCCCAAAGTGCTAGTATTACAGGTGTGAGCCATTGTGCCCTGCCCCCAAAGTCTCTCTTAAGACCTGACCTTAATTTTTTTGATTGCCTGATTTAGGATTTGTGGACTTTGCTGACTGGGGACATCCAATGTTTAGGGAGAAATTTCTGGGAATTTTATTTGAAAGATGTACACAAAGATTTAGCTTTTAAGTAGGTCCACAGTGAATTTATAAAGTAAAAAATTGGAAATAGCCTTAACGTCCAACTATAGGATATTGGTTTAATATGTGATGCGACAAATCGTGTATTATGCAGTCATTCAAGAGGAAGCAGATGGATATTTGCTGTTACGGAAAGATGCTCACTATTAAGTGAAAACAATATACAAAACAATCTTTGTATATCAGTAATAGGCCAGGTGTGGTGGCTCACACCTGTAATCCCAGCACTTTGGAAGGCCAAGGAGGGAGGATTGCTTGATCCCAGGAGTTCAACATGAGCAACATGGCAAAACCTTGTCTCTACAAAAATACAAAAATTAGCTGGGCATGGTGGTGCACACCTGTAGTTCCAGATACTCAGGAGGCTGAGGTGGGAGAATCACCTAAGCCCGGGAGGTGGACGCTGTAGTGAGCCGTTACTGTGCCACTGTACTCCATCCTGGGCAACAGAATGAGACCTTGTCTCAAAAAACATACACACACACACACGTACACACACACACTACACGCACTCTCTTACTTTAAAACCTGAAGGCTAATACACCCCCAAATTAACAGTGGCTATCTATAAGTGGTTTTGACAATTATTTTCTTCTACATTTTTTCCTTTTCTAATTTTTTTTTACAATAAATGTGTATTTCTTTTGTGAAAAATAGCAATATATTTTGTTAACCTTAAAAGTATTTGATGCTATTAAAATAGAAATGAAAATAATAATAAAAGAAAGGGCAAGTTTTCCAGCTGTCCCCTTCTCCCTCTCCAGCCTTATCTCCTTACTGGATTCCTGACCACTCCCAATAAACACAGGCTCTTCATTCTTTAAAGTATTCACTAACCTCAAAACAAGGCAATGTAAAGTGAATGAATCACACTTTGCAGGTGATCTGTATGTACACCAAATTTTGAGATGCGTTGAAAGAGGAAGTTATTTACCTCTCTGTCTTCCCTTATTTATTCTTATTTAATCCTTTTCTCCATTCGTTCCTAACTTGCGGGCGTTTCTTTAGTGTTGTCTACGGCTTGCGGGCGTTTATTTACTTTTTTCTACGCATGCGCACTCCTGGCTGATAGAGGGCCGTTCTGCCAGGCGGTCCCGCCTTCTGATGTCGACCATTGGCCGGCTCTGCCAGAGCGCTCTTGATTGGTTGCTACTGGCGGGCCCCGCTGGTTCTCAAAGTTGGCAGGAAAGCGGCAGAAGGGCGGAATGGCGGTGGCTGCGGACTCCTTCTCAGGCGGCCCCATGGCGGTGCGGCTGCAGAGGTCGCCGCCACTGAAGGTGCTGGCAGAGCAGCTGCGGCAGGACGCGGAGGGCGGCGCTGGGAGCGTGGCGGCTGTCGCGGGCGGCGGCGGGCCACGGGCCGCTGGAGCTGGCAGCTCTGTGGTGCAGGGCACCGTGGTGATGGTGGACAGCGGCCATGCGCTGTTGCGGGACCGGAGTGGGGCCTTCTCGGTCCGCGGCCTGGAGCGGGTGCCGCCTGGGCAGTCCTGCCTCCTCCCAGGTAATGCCCGGGCCTCACCAGGGGATCCTCTTCCCCGCTGTCCACGGAGAAGTTGCCCAGGCCAGATTCTTCAAACCCGATCTTGACAGTAGAAAGGGGGCGGGGCGCGGCGGGGCTGGCCTACCTCCGGGCCTCTGCCCCTGCAGTTCCCGCCTGTGTACCCTTGCTGTGGTCCCTCCTCCCTCAAGTTGATCTGATGATAAGCATCACCTGCAGTTCCTTTAACAAATCCAGATTCCAGGGACTCTTCCACCTCCTAGTGGGAATCTTCTGGGGAGGGATCCGGGCACCTGCATTTGTCACAAGGCCCCTACCCCAATTGATTTCCTTTTTCGTCATCAAGTTTTGGGAAATACTGTCCTTAACGTCTCAACTCAAATGTACCTTTCTCAGGGAAGTCCTCCCTAACCCCTAGGAACGGGAGAACCTCCTGTACTGCTCCTTCATTGAACTGTCCTGAGCTGTAGCCCACTTATGTTTGCCTCCTCCTCTTTTATTTTTATTTTTTGAGGGAGTCTCACTTTGCCGCCCAGGCTGGGGGGCAGTGGCACGACCTCGGCTCACTATAGCCTCCACCTCCCGAATTCAAGCGATTCTCATGCCTCAACCTCCCGAGTAGCTGGAGTTACAGGCGTGTGCCACCACACTCGGCTAATTTTTTGTATTTTTTTTTTTTTTTTTTTTAGCAGAGGCTGGGTTTCGCCATGTTTGTCAGGCTAGTCTCCTGGCCTCAAGTGATCTGCCCGCCTTGGCCTCCCAAAGTGCTGTAATTACAGGTGTGAGCCACCGCGCCCTGCCTGCTTCCTCTCTTAAGCCAGTGATGCTCAAACTTGAGCGTGTATTGTCTCTCCTGGAGGGCTTGCTAACGCTGGGATGGCTGGGGCTCCACCCTCAGGGTTCCTGAGTCAGGAGGTCCAGGTGGGGCTGGAAATTGCATTTCTAACTAGCTCCCAGGTGAAGCTGATGCTGCTGGTCTACTTTGGACTTTTTAAAATGTTTTATTTATTTGAGATAGAGGACTCACTGTGTTGCCCAGGCTGGCCTTGAGCTCAAGCAATCCTACTGCTCAGCCTCCTTGGGTAGCCGGGACTACAGGCCTGCACCACCATGCCTGGTGTTTGGGGGCCATGCTTTGAGAACCACTAGGCCAGACCGAGCTTCTGGAAGGCCAGAACTGTGTGGTCCTGACAACTATATCCTCAGCATCTGGCCCAGTGCCTGACACACTAGTGCTCCAAAACCAATTGTCTTGAGTGACAGGTAGTGGACATCCATCTCATTTGTTCACTGAGATGTCAGATGGAGCAGGTGTTACACATCAGTCCCCCATGTGCAGCGCTGGGCTGCAGCCGAGACCCAGATAAAGCCTGCTAGGAGATAGGCAGTGAGCATGTGTCCCAGAGGATCGCTGATCCCTGGGGAGCCGTGAGGATGTACAAGGTGCTGAGTGGCCCTCGGAGGCTTCTAGAGAATGTGAGGTCTAAGCTGAGGAGGTCTGAGGATATGTGGGCCTTCCTTCCCCTCAGCTCCCTCCCCTGGGAGATCAGGCCAAGATCACTTCATTCCTAAGGGCCCCTCCTGCTCAGTCTTGGAGTCTTAATTAGAGGCAGATAGGTCAGCGGTCTGGCCTGAGCTGCTTTGGATTCAGACAGGCTTAGGTGAATTCCTGGCTCCACCCCTTCCCAGCTGAGCTGCCTGGAGCACTTTTAACTTTTCTGGATTTGTACTCTTTTGTAAAAAGGAGCTAATCATTCCTGCCTGTTGTGTAGATTCAGTAAGTAAACAACTTCCTTAACACTGTGCCTGGCTCATAGTGAGGGTGCAAAACATGCTCCTGTCCCCTCCCCCACCGCCTTGCCCTTCAGCCTTCCCTCTGTCTGCCTGCCCTCAGCCCCAGCGCTGGTCTAGGACAGGGTCAGCAAACTACAGGCCTCCTCTTTCACATGTCCTGCAAACTAAAAATGCATTTTAATCTTTTATTTATCTCATTATTTTTATTTTTGAGACAGAGTTGTGCTCTGTGTCTCAGGCTTGAGTGCAGTGGTACAATCACAGCTCACTGCAACCTCCACCTTCCAGGTTCAAGTGATTCTTGTGCCTCAGCCTCCTGAGTAGCTGGGATTACAGGCGTGCACCACCACGCCCGGCTAATTTTTGTAGTTCTAGTGGAGATGGGGTATCATCATGTTGGCCAGACTGGTTGGTCTTGAGCTCCTGGCCTCGAGTAATCTGCCCACCTTCGCCTCCCAAAGTGCTGTAATTACAGGCAAGAGCCACTGCGCCTGGTGAGTTTTTAAATTTTTAAATGGTTGGAAAAAAAATGATATGTGAAAAGTATATGTAATTCGAGCCTCAGTGTCCATAAGTAAAGTTTTTTTTGTTGGTTTGTTTTTTTGAGATGGAGCTTTGCTCTTGTTGTCCAGGCTGGAATGCAATGGCGCGATCTTGGCTCACTGCAACCTCCGGCTCCTGGGTTCAAGCGATTCTCCTGCCTCAGCCTCCCAAGTAGCGGGGATTATAGGCATGCACCACCACGCCCGGCTGATTTTTTGTATTTTTAATAGAGACGGGGTTTCTCCATGTTTATCAGGCTGATGTTGAACTCCCCGCCACAGGTGATCCACCTGCCTCGGCCTCCCAAAGTGCTGGGATTACAGGTGTAAGACACTGCCCCCCCACCATAAGTAAAGTTTTATTGGAATACATTGGTAATTTACAGAATGCCTCAGCCAGTGTCCCACTACAGCTAGAGTTGAGTATCTGGGACAAAGACCCTATGATGGGAAAAGCTTGAAATATTTACTATCTGGCCCTTTACAGAAAATGTTTGCCAACTCTTTCCCTTAGCCTTTGCCCAGCATGTAACCCAAGCTGCTTGGTGTGTTAGCTTGCAGGCAAAGCCCCTTGCAGGCAGGCTGGGGCAGTCTCCTATCTGGTCTCAGCCCTGGTATAAGGCTGGCATCTAGTAAATACTTCATTGTTTGAACAAATGGGCATTGGTGAACTTGTAACCACTGAATGCTAGCTGGCAGGGCCATGTCATTTCCTCTTGTTAATTAATACCAAATCCAGCTTGACAAAATTGAGTCACTGCCTTCAGGCAGGGAGGCAGGGAGGTAAGCAGGCCACTAAAACACAAAGTAACGTTGCAGGCAAGAGCCAGGTGGCGCAAACGAGGGGCAGCTGATCCAGGCTTGAGGGCACAGAGGAGTCTTCCTGGAAGAGGCAGCCCTGAAGGATTCACTGGAGTTCCCTGTGAGGACCAACCCTCCGGGGTTGCCTGGGACTGAGAGGGTCCTGGGACGTGGGACTTTCAGTGTTAAAACTAGGACAGTTGGGCACCCTCTGTCTGGGTGCAGTGGCAGGAGGCCATGCAGCTCCATGGAACAGCCTATGCAAAGGCTTGGAGGGGATAGAGCCTCGTGCATTTGGGGAGACTGGCTGGGGCAGCAGTGGAAGGAAGGAGGGCTCTATTTTGATGAGCCTCAGTGCTGTCTAGAAGGACATACCTGCTTCAAGGTGGCCTTGAGCTCTGCTCACTGCTCTGCTGCTCTAATGCTATTCCTCCACTGCCTCTTCCTCTGGAACATCCGGGAGTTTGTTTCTATAAACCTAAGGTGCTGAAGATGCTGACTTGATTAAGAAGCTCTCCCTGTCCTCAAGCTGCTCTGTCTGCAGGAGAAGCAGAGAAACCACGCTTACCTAGATCATGCTGTGATCAACTGAGTTCTGGAGGCAGGAGGTGGATTGGAGAATGTTGACTGCAGTGGTGAGGTGGGGGTGGTTTTGAAGTGGAGAAAGCTGGCAGAACATGGGCTGGGAACCATTGGAGTGGTCATGCAACTAGGGGTTGGGGATGGGGAAAGGAGAGGGAGGGGACGGAGTGGAGACCTGCTTTGGAGTGTGAGAGGGCGTGGGCCAGTTTGTCTCATCGCATGCCTTTGAGTTCATCCGGCTGGCTGTGTGTGCCTTCCTAGTAGAGCTCCTGTTCCCCTCTCCTGGTCGGAATGTCCTTGGGCTTCTTCTCTTCCTTCAGTTCTACTTCTGTGGGTTCCAGCCCTACCAGCACTTTAGGCCCATTCCGAGGGGGGCAGCAAGTGCGTTTTCAGAACTAGCCTCTCACCGAGGGACCCAAGTGGATTGTGGGGGAGGAGCTCTGAGAAACCTGAGCGCATCCTGCCTGAGGTTGAACGGAGGGGATCAGGGGTCAGCTTGCCTGGCTTCCATCTCAAAGCCCCAGGCCCCACAGCCAATGCAATGGAAGCAGCCTCATAGGGGCAGGCAGTGGGGCTGGCACAAGGCCTGTCCTTCCTGCAGTGTTTGGAGTTTTCTTTTACACAATTGGGTTTTGTGTGGTTGAGATTGGCCAAGTTTTGCTTTGAAAGAGAGTCACTTCCCCAAGAGAGTGGGAAGTGAGTGTCACAGTTAACACATCATTAGTTCATCCGGGTGGCAGCCTGCCCTTGTGTGGATTTGCTTGTATGTGCTTGAGGTGGCAGGGATAGGTCCAAGCAGTTGGAACAGTGGGGCAGGGGCTGCCTGCCCAGCCTTTCTGGCAACATGGAGGGAAAATTGGACTTGCTTGGTAACTGTCAGAGGCTGTCTGCAGAAAGAGGATGTGTCCTGTGCACAGAGACTAGTCAATACTCTAGCTTTGAGTAAGGAATGGGATTAGAGGAAAGCTGAGGTTTTCTGCCCCTGCGTCAGAGCAGCCTGTCTAATCATAACTCATACTCTGATGGGAGTGTCTCCTCCATTCCTTGGGCATGATTACAGTTTACATGACGGTTTTGTTTGGCCTAGTAAAATCAGAAACCAAAGAAGATGGCTGGGCACGGTGGCTCACGCCTGTAATCCCAACACTTTGGGAGATCGAGGTGGGTGGGTCGCCTGAGGACAGGAGTTCCAGACCAGCCTGGCCAACATGGTGAAACCTTGTCTCAACTAAGAATACAAAAATTAGCCAGGCATGGTTGCAGACACCTGTAATCTCAGCTACTCAGGAGGCTGAGGCACAACAGTCGCTTAAACCCAGGTGGCGGAGGTTGCAAGGAGCCGAGATCATGCCACTGCACTCCAGCCTAGGTGACAGAGTGAGACTGTCTCAAAAGAAAAAAAAAAAAAAAGAACGTAACTATGGGTTTTCTTCTTCTAGGAAAGTACATGATGGTGATGGGAGTGGTACAGACCTACAGCCCCGAGCCACGCTTGCAGGCTGTGAAGATGACAGACTTTTCTGATAATCCCATCCGTGAAAGTATGTGGGAACTGGGAGTGGAAGATTTACACAGGAATATTCCTTAGATGACATTGGAACTGTTGTTAAAAACAACCAAAATCCTGAAATGATTTAAAGCTTATAATGATGTGGATTTCATGGACATTTTTCAATGCGTATTTTTCAAAAGTTTCTCAGAGAGCCTTGCTTCGGTTGACCGAGGACTCCGGATGTAGGAATGTTTAAATCCTGGGATACTTCAGTGACAGCCTCTACTGCCCCTTGCTTTGCCTGTGTTTGCTGATGAAAAGCAGATGTTTTTTTCTTCCTGGTGTGTGTATGTTAATTCCCTCTCTCTCTTTCTCTCGGACACAGAGGTCTCCTGTTGCATTTTCCAAATTTTATGTGTGATGATACTTTTCCCATTACTGCTGTGTCCCCTGTTTTACAATGCAAAATTTATCTCAGTCGTTGCCCGTGGTGATTGAAGTGTGGTTATGGGCGGGAAGACAGATTGTGTAAAAAAGGAATGACGTCATGGCTCCTTGTCTTCTTCATCAGCAACTACTGTAACCAGTTTGCAAGTCAAATGGAATTTCCTAACAGCAGTCTCGGTGGCCCCCAAAAGACGACAGCTCCCTTTCTGCTTTGGACATCACTCAGACATTTAGACACCGCTCTATTTATTTCCCTCGGCTAGAGAAGGTGATACCTTCTTCCATCACTCAGATGTTGAGACATTTTCAGAATTTCTTGTTGAAATGAAAAACATCAAGATTAAGGATGCCTTTTAGGCCTTAGCTAAACTTCCGCTTCATAACTTTGGGCGAGACGTGGCGAGCCTCCTGGTTTAGAGTTCTTTTGTCTTTTTGTATGGAATGACTTGGCTGTGATTTGAACGTTGGGTTTCTGCTGTCTGCTTAGTACTCATGCCTGATTTTTTGAGATTGTACATATCAAGGGAGTTAGATTATATTCTGACATGGTTATAGACCTTTGCCTGGATTATTGATATTCTACCTCTAATAAATTGTTTAATATGCTGTATGGGTTTGTTTTTTTTTAAATAGACTTTTGAAAAAACAGTTCTAGGTTTTCAGAAAAATGGAGCAGGAACTACAGCATTCCCATATACTTCACACTCACACCCCACTCTCCCAGTTTTTCCACCTGTGAACATCTTTTATTAGGATGATAGATGTAATAAACCAACATTACATTTTTATTAACTAAAGTCCAGTTTACATTAGTCTTCATTCTTCCTCTTATACATTCTGTGGATTTTGCCAAATTCATAATAACATGTATCCACCATTACAGTATCATCCAGAATAGTTTCACTGCCCTAAAAATCCTCTGGGTTCCCCTTGTTCACCCCTCTCCCCCTACCCTGATAATCACTGATCTTTCTTTTTCAGTTTTGCCTTTTGCAGAATATCATATAGTTGGATCATACAGTATGTAATTTTTTTCGGACTGGCTTCTTTCATTTGCTGTGCATCTAAGATTCCTCCATGTCTTTTTTTTTTTTTTTTGAGACAGTCTCACTCTTACTCAGGGTGGAGTGCAAGGGCACAAGCACAGCTCACTGCAGCCTCAACCTCTCAGGCTCAGGTGATCCTTCCATCCCAGCCTCCTGTGTAGCTAAGACTGCAGGTGTGCATCACCGTGCCTGGTTAATTTTTTGTATTTTTTGTACAGACAGGATTTTGCCATATTGCCTAGGCTGGTCTCAAAGTCTTGGGCTCAAGAAATTCTCCCACCTCAGCCTCCCAAAGTGCTGGGATTACGATGTGGGCCACTGTCTCTGAACTCCTCCAGGTCTTTTTGCAGCTTATTAGCTCTTTCTGTTTTTTTTTCTCTTTGTTTAAATAAATGCCCATGTTTATTATAAGACAGAAACCTGAAGAATTCCTTAGGGACTTTTTTTTTTTTTTTTTTTTTGAGATGGAGTCTCACCCTGTCACCCAGGCTGGAGTACAGTGGTGCAATAACTGCTCACTGCAACCTCCGCCTCCCGGGTTCAAGTGATTCTCCTGCCTCACCCTCCTGAGTAGCTGGGATTACAGCTGTGTGCCACCATGCCCGGCTAATTTATTTATTTATTTATTTGAGGTGTTTTGTTTTTGTTTTTTTTTTTTTAAGATAGGGCCTTGCCTGGTCACCAAGGTCACCCAGCCTGGAGTACAGTGACACGATCATGGCTCACTACAGCCGAAACCTCCCAAGCTCAAGCAGTCCTCCCACCTCAGCCTCCTGAGTAGCTGGGACTACAGGCAGGAGACTCCCGGGCTTGAATTTCTGGGTTCAAGCGGTCTTCCTGCCTTAGCCTCCCAAAGTGCTGGGATTACAGGCATGAGTCACCACACCCGGCCAGCTCATTTCTTTTTATCACTGAATAATGTTGCATTGTATGGATGTACTATAGTTTTATCTAATCCACCTATTGAAGGACATCTTACTTGATTCCATTCTTTGGTAACTATGAATGAGCTGCTGTAAGTATTCATGGCCAGGTTTTGTGTGGGCGTTAAAATTTCCAGCTCCACTGGAGTAAATGCCTAGGAGTGCAATTGCTGGGCCATATGGTAAATCTATGGTTAGCTTTGTAGAAACTGCCAGACTGCTTTTACATTCTCACCAGCAATGAAGGGGAGTTCCTGTTCCATATCCTCGCCAGCATTGAGTGTTGCCAGTGTTTTCTTGGTTGTGCTGTGTTTTTCTTTTTTTTTTTGTTTTTTGTTTTTGAGATGGAGTCTCACTGCATTGCCAAGCTGGAGTGCAGTGGTGGTGATCTTGGCTCAATGCAACCTCCACCTCCTGGGTTCAAGCGATTCTCTTGCCTCAACCTCCCGAGTAGCTGGGACTACAGGCACCTACCACCATGCCCAGCTAATTTTTTTTTTTTTTTATGAGGACGCGGGGGGCGCCCACCGCAGCAAGCCGGCGGGGGGTGCCGGAAGACCTATTTTTTTGTATTTTTAGTAGAGACGGGGTTTCACCATGTTGGCCAGGATGGTCTCAATCTCTTGACCTCGTGATCCAACTGCCTCAACCTCCCAAAGTGCCGGGATTACAGGCGTGAGCCACTGTGCCTGGCCTGTGCTTTGCTTTTAAACTCTTTCTTTTTAAAGTGGGGCAGATTGGAAAGTGTGCCTTGTTTTCAGTGCCCACATGAAGCTTGTTTTGAACTGCTTTATGTTCACAGTTTCGGATTTTTGAGGCAATATTGCTGAGCTGTCCTGTCAACCTGAATTTGAGCCCTTTATCTGCCCCTAACCTTGCCATGTGATTATGAGCAAGGTACCTAGCCTCTCTGTTCTTCAGTTTCTTTATCTGTAAAATGCAGATTATGCCCAGCTCATAGCACTAGTGTGAGGAATAAATGAAGATATGTGTACATCACTTTTACATGGTATGTGACACTTGGTAGGCACCAAATCATTATTGCTGGGAGGATGAGTACATTCTTGCTTGTCTACACACACACAGAGACACACACACACACACACACACAGAGTCAGAGAGAAATTGCAGAGATAGTACAAAGAGTTCTCATGTACCTGTACCCAGCTTTCCCTATTATTAACATCTTACATTAGTAGGGTGCATTTGTTAAAATTAATGAACAAATATTGAGATGCTCTTATTAACCCAAGTCTGTACTTCATTCAGATTTCTTGGGGTTATTCCTAATGTCCTTTCCTGTTCCAGTGTCCCATCTGGGACACTGAATTCCCATTTCATCATCGTGTCTCCTTAGGCACTCTCCCTGGCTGGGTCACTTGATGTTGGGAGGTCAAGGAGGACTGATCACTGGAGGCCAGGAGTTGGAGACCCAACCTCGGCAACCATAGTGAGACCCCCGTCTCTACTAAAAATAGAAAAAAATTTGCCAGACATGGTGGCACGCACCTGTAATCCCAGCTACTCTGGAGGCTGAGGCATGAGCAATTTCTTGAGCCCAGGAGGCAGAGATTTCAGTGAGCTGAGATCGTGCCACTGTACCCCAGCCTGGATGATGAAGCCAGATTCTCTCTCAAAAAAAAAAGAAAATGCAAACCTTATTCACAAAATTATTATAGGGGCACCTGGTAGTAGCCCCTGAGCTCGATGTGTAGTAGACTCCTGAGATCTTAACTTAAAGTCTGCCCTACTGTGGCAAAACCTGCTTGTATGCCAGAAAGCAGAGCCAAGCTGCCAAAAACCACCTGTACCATATCCTGCCCCGTTTGTCCTCCCCCCAACTTCTGGTAAATAATGTCCATTGAAAAATGCTGGTTGGGCTGACATGGTGGCCTGAGCGATAATACATCTCAGGAATGTTGGGGGGGGAGTGTGGGGTAGGAAAAGGAGGCCCTTTTTTCTGACAGTCCTCTCAAAACTGCTGGTGGCTCAGTGCTGGAAGGGTGTCACCCCAGCATGTTAGCTGAGCTGTGTGGTTTCTCTGAATGTTAATAACTTTCACTGTTACGGCTTGTGTTCGGCTTCCTCCTTGACATCACCAGATGAAAACATATGTCAGAGGTTTTGGGTTTCTGGTGCCAAATCCAAGCTGGTTTATCAGCAAATGCCCCCCACCCCGCCAGACAATGGAGTCTGTGTGCTGGGGCAGAGCCGCTTCCACCTTTGACACTGGCTCTTTTCTAAGAACTGAAAATAAGCCGCAGAGGCTGTGACTTCACTTTTCTTGGAACTGCTTTACATTACCCCCCAAAATGCAGAAAACCCCTCATTTAGCAGCTTTTGGGTTGCTGAGTTCTCTAATTCTTTCTGTTGCATATTCCTGTAATGCTCAAGTTTGACTGACAAATTCTTCTGCATCAGGCGAAGCAGGAGGGGGAAGGAATGACCGTGTGAAGGAAATGAGTGCTTTGTCACTTGGCCTGTTTGTGGTTTAATGGTTGATGAGAAAAAGGACCTGGAAGAGACACTGTGTGTAGAATGCCTTCCAGTTCCAAGGGTCACAACCCTATGATCTGCTGGACAGCAGTGGGCTAGGGCTGGTGTAGATGAACGTCAGGCTACAGCCCGAACTTACAGAGCAGCTGCAAGGACAAGGGGAAAAATGCATTTTCAGCCGTAATGACCTACATTTAGTAGATACTTTGGAGCTTAGGCAAAAGGACATCTTCAAGGTTCCTCTGCCTCCTTGCAATAAGGGAGATGGTGATGTCAGCCAAACCTGGGGTCCGGTCCTGGTCCTGATGATTCCTGTCTGACTTTGGCCTTGAAAGTCAGTCTGTGAAGTGGAGACCATTCTTCCTTTGAAGGGTGGTACCTGGTAGGTTCTTGGGAACTGAATTAGGTTTCCCCTCCTGAGAGTGGGTGTCTATAGACAGGCACATACGCTGTTCTGAAATCATCTATTGCTATCTCTGTCTCTGTTGGAGGTGCTTCCAGTGATGTGTGATTGTGTCTTACTTATTTCAGTATCCCTGCCCCGCATGGGGTCTTACGTAACATACATGGGCAGCAGTCAATGTTAGGATGGGCTGGGTTTTAGGCTGGAAGACAGTGGGAAATATACAGGCAAAGGCACAGTGTCTTGAATTTACACTTGGCCTGCAGTAGTTTTTAAATGAAAGGAGCCCCCCTGCTTAGGAGGGCCCTTTGAATTGGGCCCCCTGTATAGTTTATAGTGGGCCTGAGGGTGATGGCTAGACTGTTGGGAAGTGCTCTTTAAGTACAGAGGGAAGAGTTGGTAAAGACATAAAAGCGTGGAGGAAAGGAGCTAGACAGCTGAGTCCAAAAAATGATTCATGTGATTTGGGCAGAATCTGAAATGAGAGGCCTTCAAGATTGACTAAACGTCTCTGGATAAAGAATGCAAATTCAGCTGGGCTCAGTGGCTCATGCCTGTAACCCCAGCACTTTGGGAGGCCGAGGTGGGCAGATCACCTGGGGTCATGAGTTCAAGACCATCCTGGCTAACATGGCAAAACCCCATCTCTACTAAAAATGCAAAAATTAGCCAGATGTGGGGTGGGGGCACCTGTAATCCCAGCTACTCAGGAGGCTGATGCAGGAGAATTGCTTGAACCCCAGAAGACAGTGGTTGCAATGAGCTGAGACTGTGCCACTGCACTCCAGCCTGTGCGACAGAGTAAGGCTCTGTCTCAAAAAAACAAAAACAAAACCAAAAAGAATGGAAGTTCAATTAAGAATTAAGTGCCAGGGACTGTGCTAGAAGCCTTCTCATGAGTTGCTTCATTCTACTGTCCCAGTACCCCTGGGAGGTCCATTTCCCCTGTCCCCTTTCACAGCTGTGAAAACTGCAGCCATGGAGATGAAGTCCTTTGTCAGGAGCTCTGTCCAGCCACAGAGCCAGGTTATGAACCAGTAGGTGCCCCTCATCATTAAGGACACTCTGTTGTTGTGGGTGACCAGGACCAGGCCCTTCCCTATGGCAGCTCTTCCCCAGGGCAGCTCTGGGAGCTGATGGTCTCTGCGTGGGCACTGGCACCCCCTGCTGGTCTGTGCTCGGGAAATGGGATGACAACCAGTCACCAGAAAACAAAGGCACAGAATGAAACAAAGGAATGAAATGGGGCTATGAGAAGGTTCACCCCCTGTCTACCCAGGAGTTCTGCCCATTATGACCAGGCCGCAGTGGGGGTGGGGGGGATGCTGGATTTGGCAACCAGATGGGTTCTGAGGGGCTTGGAGTGGGGCCAGCCCCACTGTTCATGTGTTGGATGACCTTGGGTGGGTTATTTCACTGCCCTTACTTCTGATATCCATAGAAATGGGATGACATGGGGTCAGAGAGTTTAAATAATTCACCCACATGGCTGTTAGCTGGAATCCAGTGCTTAAAAGTTCACTTTAGTGGCTCACACCTGTAATCCCAGCACTTTGGGAGGCTGAGGTGGGCCGATCAGCTGAGGTCAGGAGTTTGAGACCAGCTGGCTAACACAGTGAAACCCCGTTTCTCCTAAAAATGCAAAAAAATTATCCGGGCGTGGTGGCATGTGCTACTTGAGAGGCTGAGACAGGAGAATCGCTTGAACCCGGGAGGCAGAGTTTGCAGTGAGCCAAGACTGCACCATTGCACTACAGATTGGGCAATAAGAGCAAAACTCCAGTCTCAAAAACAAAAATAAACCACAAAAGTTCACTTTATTGGCCTTCTGGCCAAACAGCTGCTGGGTTCCAGGCTCTGGGGATAAACAAGGTGAACGAGACACATGGTTTCTCCTTGTGCAGCGTGGTGACTTCTCGGCCCTCCCATTCCTCCTTATCGTTTCTGTTTAAGCCTGAGAAAGTCCTGTGCTTTTAAGAAGTGTGTGTGGGCTCACCTGGGTATCCAGGCCAATCTCCCCATCTCAAACCCCTTGCTAATCCCACTTGCAAAGTCCCTTTGGCTACATAAGGTGACGTATTCAGAGGTTCTCGGGATTAGGGCATGGACATCGTTGTGTGGGGGATGGACAGTCTGCCTACCTAGTCAACCCTCTAGACCCCGGAGATGTGTGTTCATCCCAAATACAAAATACATCCACCCTGCCCCAAGGCCTCATCCCATTATAACATCAACTCAGGAGTCCAAAATCTGCTCTAAATCTTGTCACCTAAATCACCTCAATCTGGCATAGGGGAGGCTCTGGGGATGACCCATCCTGAGCAGTTCCTCTCCCTCTGTGAACCTGGAACTCACTAAACCAGTTATCTGGCCCTAAGGTGTAGTGAGCGGCCACCCAGAGGGGTACAATCTAGTTCTGTCCCTGATCCAAGGGACCTGATATGTGATATGGGCAAGAAAGATAAGGAAGAAACAATGAGTCTCTACACCCAGAAATATGAGACCACTAAGCCTCCTTTCCTCCTGGTCACACAGGACAGGGAAAGGAATTTCTCCAAAGAGTCCGTCGACACCTAATTCCATGTCCTGTGAGATTAGGAGAAGGCTGAGCTAGACACTTTCCTTCTGCGGGTACTGCTCAGTTTAGAAAGTGAGTCAGGCTGGGCGCCGTGGCTCACATATGTCATCCCAGCACTTTGGGTGGCCAAGGCGGGCAAATCTCCTGAAGCCAGGAGTTCATGACCACCTTGCCCAACATGGCAAAACCCTGTCTCTACTAAAAATACAAAAATTAGCCAGGCGTGGTGGTACACGCCTGTGGTCCCAGCTACTCAGGAGGCTGAAGCAGGAGAATCACTTTAACCCAGGAGGTGGAGGTTGCAGTGAGCCAAGATCATGACCTTGCACTCCAGCTTGGGCCACAGAGTGAATCTCTGTCTCAAGAAAAAGAAGGACCTGTCCTGGGGTCTTCCATTGGACAGCTGTGCATTACTTGCAGGTGAAAGTTTCC